>JAHBCN010004372.1:0-63952 GCA_019359885.1 Listronotus oregonensis
CGAAAGGCAAATTAATTTATTTTAAAGGACAAAATATTACTTGGCTTTCATTACAGAACCTTAAATTTTTCAAAAGTAATTGAACGCTGGACTAAATAACGATCGGCTTACCACCTAATACATTTAAATATTTGACATAAATCTCTTAAGTGAATAGTTAAATTAACCCAAGCTTCTTGTATCTTAAATAACTTAGGGACATTCATTTTTTCTTGGCCACACACATAGCCCGACAAATTGGTCCTATTGTTAAATACAGTAAGTGAACAAATACCAATCCAAAGTCATTTAAAATGTTAGAGATACCGACCTTTTTTGAAGACGGCTTAAGCAATTACTACAAAATTAAAGAGTATCCTAATCCACTTAAGGGACTTGGGACAATAAAGACGCAAAGTCAAATGTTTACAGCTACTGAAAATTTTAAACAGGGAAAACTTCGTTCCGAAGCTTAAAAGTAAAGTTTCTTTGTACCTACTGGTTATCTTCTATTGTAAAGGTCATTTGTAATAAAATTGTCCTAAAAGCAATGTAGAATGACAATTGATAATTTGTGTTCAGACCGTTCGGTTAAATTACGGCATGCAGAGCCCGAAATTTAACTTCAGCAAGAGTTTTTGCTTGACTTAAGATTTTAGAAACTGGACTGTTTAAGTCCCATTAATTATTTAAATGCAACATGGTCTTACTTCTAAATATTTTGGAAAAAATTAAATTTAAAAGTTATTTTTTAGGCAATAGGTTCTAAATATAATTTCTTTATTTAAAGTTAATTGTAAGGTCTAGGGTTCCTAGCACCTGATACTTTGACATGAGATTGAGATGTCTTATATTAAATATTTTAGTAGATTTTACAATATTTAAGAAATTTCGTAAGGTTTGTTACAATAATTATATTTTTGGGCTAATTTATTATGCGAAATTTTCGTTTTCGTTTTTTAAAGTATTTAGGGCACGTTATTACTTCTATGCACATTTCTTATATTGAATGAATCCGCATCCTAGTGTGACTAATTTTAGGTCGTATATGTCTTGTCTAAAAGCATATATATATATATATATATATATATATATATATATATATATATATATATATATATATATATATATATATATATATATATATATATGTATATATATATATATATATATATATATATATATATATATATATATATATATATATATAGGACCTGGATATATATATATATATATATATATATATATATATATATATATATATATATATATATATATATAGTATAGTAAATAGATTTTTAATATGTCAGTAGTAAACCATTAATCCTGTAAGCGGGGCCTCTGTAAATGGACAACAACTATTTTAAACCTGGATAAGTGAAAAAGCCCTCTATTATCAAGAATGACAATGAGGTCCAGTTTTAACCAGACACTTTGGTTTTTCAATTTTATCGAATTACCTCTCTTAATGCGACTTTTCTGCTTGTTTTTGAAAAAGCGATTGAAGATGTCCAAACAACCTAAATGAGATTTGATTTCTAGAATTTTTTCGATGTTAACCTCTATAAATAGGACTCTGTAGTTCAATTCCCTGTATAAGTGAAACATTTTATCAATTTTTGCGCAGTATATTAAATAGATTTTTAATATGTCAGTAGTAAACCATTATTTTTACATTTCGACCCTGTAAGCGGGGGCCTCTGTAAATGAGACAACAACTATTTTAAACCTGTCTTCCCATAAAAGTGAGATATTGCATTGCACAAACCTCTTTAATAAATATATGATATAATATAGTTTATATATATATATATATATATATATATATATATATATATATATATATATATATATATATATATGTTTTTCATTCAAAAATAAGGAGCTAGTCATTAATCTGCGGTATATATATATATATATATACAGGTGTCCCAAGCGCAGAACTTCAGCGAAAACCACGTAGACATGTTTCGCAGGCTTGATCACATTTTGGTAACAGAGCTTATACTTACTTGCATTTTAGGAGGTGGAGCATCAAAATATTTTAAATTTAGTTTATAGTAAGTACCCATGAGTTTTTTCCTACTAATATGAGACTGGTATGTCGTAAATATTTTATTATTTTTATGTGTGTAAAATTAGGCTCAAAGGACCAAAACTTCATTATCAAATCACGCAATACAAAACACGGAGAAACATTTTTTATTTTAGGCTTAGTTTTTTGGTATAATTAGTATTATATATTTATTATTTATTAAGGTAAAAATAAAATAAAAAAATTATAATAATTATATCAAAAAATAAAAAATAAAACAAAAAAAAATGTTTCCTCTTGTTTCGTATATCCAATACGTGATTTGATAAGGGAGTTTTGTTTTTTTTAGCCTATTTTACACACTCTTAATAATAATAAAATATTTGGAACACACAGAAAAGTTCCACTAATATTAGAAAATAAAACCCAAGAGAACTTACTATAAGCTAAATTTTAAATATTTTATTGATCCATCCCTAAAATGCAAATAGGTATAAGCACAGTTACCAAAATTTGATTGAACGTGAATCAAGCCTGCGAAACATGTCCTAGTAAGTGGGGTTAAATAAAACTGTGAAAAATTAAATGTGTAAAAACAAACTTTGTTTTTGGTTTTCGCTGAGGTTCTGCTCTTAGGTGAGGTCCAAATTGGATTATAAACATCTTCTTAAATAATATGTTACGGGTCATTTTTAGATTAGGCAATTTATAATTTTTTAATAAAGGATAAGGTACGTCCGAAATGTCAAATTCATTTTCAATAAATATGTGATTAACAACACTCACTTTGCTATATAAGCGAGCGCAGTCTTTTAGCTATATTTAATTTATATACTTTCGTTTGTTTGTTAATAAATTATTAAATATTTTAAAAACTAAAATCTCAATAAATTGCATTTTATAAAATACATTTTTATATTTTAAAATTCTTTTTCCTACAAATATTTTTCAATTTATAAACTGAATTCTATTCAGCAGATAAAATTTTCTCATTTCTTTTGTGTTTTTGTGAACCCTGCAATAATAAATATTTTTAAGGAAATATGAATTTTTAAATTTCTATTATACAGATTTTTGAATTAAATTTACTTATTTTCTTAGAGCTACAGACAAGATACAATTTCAATAAAATTTTATTATTAAACTACAAGTTTTTTAAACAGTTCAAAAATAACAGTAAAGCCTTACTTAAAGTACTTACAAATTATCTTTAATCTTTTCAGAGCAACAGTGAAACCAACAAACACAGCTTTTTCACAATGAGAGTAATTTATTCAACCAATCTGGAACATCACGAGTTAGGAATACAAAATTAACGGAGAATCAAAGGTGGGATAAATGAAATTTTAAATTTGTAGTTTCATAAATATTGATCTACGATATATATATATATATATATATATATATATATATATATATATATATATATATATATATATATATATATATATATATATATATATATATATATATATATAATATTTATTTATTCCACCTTTGATTTCCAATTACTTATGTATTTCTAACTCGTGGATCTTCCAGATTGCTTGAATATTATTCTCATTGTGAAAAGCTGTGTTTATTGGTTTTACTAGTGTACTTGAAAAGATAAAAGATTATTTTTAAGTACTTTAAGTAAGTATTTTTACTGTTACTTTTTAAACTGTTTAAAAAACTTTTAGTTTAATAAAAAAAACTTTATTGAAATTCCTATCTTGTCTGTAATTTAAGAAAATAAATAAATAAAGAAATTTAAATAAAATAAGTATGTTTCGCTACTAATTACGATTAAAATGATCTGTTTTAATATTTTTGAAATAACATCCCTTGGGGTGGAGAGGGTTAAAATAGAAACTTTGGAAAGTTTGTATAGAAAAATTGTTACTTCTAAGATTGTAAACATGGGAAATAGAAAGTGGTAGTATTTCGGAAAATTCATCCCCTGAGGGGTTAAAAAGAAGGATAAAAGTTTGTATGAGAAATTCGTCAATGCTGAACTTGGAACTGTGAAAAAACTAACCACTCTATTATTTGTTAATAGCCAAAAAGGAAGACCGTAGAAAGAAGATGTCCTTTATACCAATATGTAAATCGCACCTTTTTGACAAAATGACGAAGAGTTTTTTTTTACATATTGAAGAAAGTATCCACTCTTAGTACGTTCCTAGCTTTATGTAAATTTGTTTAGCCTCACCGCATAACAGCCATCTAATTGTTCTAGCGTATTAGGCTAAATAACGAAAACGTAAAAATTAACTTGTTTATTACATATAACCTTATATTCTTACATTTGTTTTTATTTTTAAGTAGGATAATGTGTTCTACTCATCAAAAAATTCGTGCCCACAAAAATGTTTACATTTTAAATTCGTCAGTCAAGTGCTTACAAAGAACAAATAAGCTACCGATTTTTATCTAAATTTCTATTGACATAATATACAGGATAATCTAGAACCTTGTTTACAGACCACTAGCGATTAGTGATTTTTAAAGATAGATATGTGTTGTTTAAACAAAGACTTTCTTGGGTGGCATGTAACAGTGATTACCCTAAGCACGAAGTTTATACAGTGTGTAACGTAAATTAAGTCCATATATTAAAATTATTTATTACACAGGGAAAGATAAAAAACTGAGATGGAGAACCTTTCAGGATCTTTGTGCCATTTTTTAAAAAAAAAACTAAGACGTGCCGTCAAATAACGTTACTACTGACTGACTGACTAACTCACTAGGACCGACTAATGCAAAAAATATTGCACTTGTTGACTCATCAAAATTATCATCGGCATACTTTTCCTAAGGGATAAGAAACTTGAAATTTGCAGCTAATTGTAAGTAGGTTTTAGGACACTAAAGCCTAAGAGAAAAAAAAATGGAAAATGCACATTTTTACTCTAATAGCGCTAAAACACGGGTGTCGTGATCATTTAGTGGATATTTTAAAATCTGACTTAAACCTGTGTTTGTGAGGTCATAATTATCTTAGAATTTAAAACTGACTAAGCAGGACTCACTTTTACTTCACTCTTTACTTCCACTGAACTTAAAGTATGTAAAGAAAAGAGATCATACCTAATAGCGCTAAAACACTTATGTTAGCCAAGTTCCTATCCGAAAATTTCTTAGAATTTAAAATGCTAGCAGGATTTTCTTAAAGTAGATGGGAAAACACTTTAGATAATTTCGGCCTCGAGGATGGGAAACGCTAAACGCGTCATCCTCGGAGGAGCTTAATTGCGCATGCGGTCAATTTAACACATGTTGGCTAGGCCATTTTTATTTTATTGCGCATACGTTGCAACTTATTTTAATCTACTGCGCGTAGGTCTGATATAAACTTATTTTAACTACTGCGCATGCGTCTATCATAAACTTAACCTCACTTATTTTAATTCACACCAAAACTAATCTCACTAACATTGAATCTCGATAAGTGAAAGACTCGATAACTTAAAATGTTTTAACCTTTTCCCTTTTTTAGTCTTCTTTATATAGTAATCAATTTGTAAAGTGATTTTTTTTTAAATTTCATTTTTATTAAAAAAAACTGTTATCATTGAGAGTTGGTTCATAAAGAAATATAGGAATGCTACGCCGAAAAATAAAAAAAAATGAAGAAAAAATACATGTATAAAGGCAAAATACAGTTTTTTTTATATTAGATACAGATTTTGATGAATCATTAGGTAAGTCTTCAAAAAAAAAAAAACAACAAATAAACAAAAAACCCGTTTCTGTTTATATTTTCTTACTAACTATATGCTAAACGAAAAAAAAATGCAATTTGTTATTTGGCTTAATAAGGTTTTATTTTATTTTTTTTTGTTTTATCTGGTACGCCGTGTGTTTGAAATTGGTAAGGAATAAATTGGGATCAAGGAAACTATAAGAGCTAAAAAGATATGGTTAGATGGGGAAAGCTGTGTAGGGCATTCAGTTGTAAATTTAATGACGTTTTAATTGTGACTCTATCTAGTTTAATTTTTGAGATTCTTTAAAGACACTAAAAATCTTTAAAAAGTGCAATATTTTTTTTAAATATGTTTAGAATCTGATAAAAACAATATGAGGAAAAGCAAGACAGAACCGTCATTGGAACAGCATTGAGTTTACAATTGAATGGCCTACAACTTTTCCCATTTAACCATCTTTCTATCTCAGATGGTTTCTAAGATCCCAATACATACCCTACCAATTTCGGATAGACTGTATATTAAATAGTATTTGCTAGTCGGAGGAGTTTAATTTCCTGGTTTATTTTAGAGAAAAAGTGGAACCAGTGAATAATAAAAGCATTATTCACTAGTAAATAATGATTATTACTTTTATAGTTACATTATATTTAGAATTTATTAGTTTAAAATGAAAGTTTCTATATAAAGACCTTAAAAATAAACTAGGGGCAATCTTGCCCAAGAATGTTTTGACACATGTTTAACTCAATGTCTGTAAATCATTTTGTAATAGCTTCTTGTAATATATCAATAAGAGTTATATCAAATCCAATATTAATTTCATATTAAAAAATATGTTTTTAAAACTATCTCAAAAAAAGAATCTCACGCAAAAACGTACCGAAGCCACTGTATGGGTGGTACTGTGTCAGCACCTTTCCTGTCATCGAAACACTTGAAAAGGCCGCATTAACACGATTATTTGTTCAAGTTTTCGCCACCGGTATTTGTTCAAGAATTTTAGCTTTTAAGTAGATAATAGCTGCCTCCAGCTATTTTTATTGTATAATTTATACGGTGCCGTGGAATTTGTAATCAGTTTGGTGTGTGTAGATGGCTGGCTAGGCTGGTTTGACAAGGTGTAATATTTTATAATTACGGAAAAACTGAATTTGGATTAATTAATTACTATGTTAATAAAGGTTGTTAAAATATATTTACCTTTCTTATATCAATATAGTCATCCATTTTTTAATTAATATAATATCTTATTGTGCAGAAACGTATAACAATATGTATGTATATACAGGATGTTTGTTTTTGGTGATAGCACCATGGCTATCTCCAAAACAGTCCCATGTAAAAGTTTTTTATCTTTATAACAACCCACGAAAGCTTATATGGAGCCTTAGTAATATGTACTGTGAGTGCCAGGTTTTTAGAGTTCACAGGCCCACAAAAAAAGTGTGCTGTGTGTCGGACTAAGATTTTCTGGCGTATTTTTTTTCGCTGAACACAAATCTGAAGTCAAATTCAGGAGTCAAACAGCAAACAATCGAGAAAGACCCAAAAAACCGATATGGTACATTTTCCGGCAGAAACCTCCTACCACGGAATGTTTGGACTACGACTTTATAAACTATAAGAGATACAAAAAATTTTATAAAACAAAAAATAGAGCTTTTTAAATTTTTTATTTTATATAAAAAGTTATATACAAATTTTTACAAGATAAATATTAATGTTTTTTTTATTATTATAAATCATTTATTTTATTCATTTAAATCCCAAATCACTCAAAATTTGCAGAAAAAATCCAAAAATAAAAACAAATATTTTCAAATTTCTTTCACTTGTATGCCCTGAAAAAAAAATTCTAAAAGTTCAGTTTTTTGATTATAACTCGAGAAACATTGCATTACGACAAAAAGGTTATATAACTTAAATTAAAGGTCTTGTAAAAATACATAGTTTATATCATACAAAGTTTTGTGTATCTTTTATAGTTTTTGAAATATTGACAATTAAAAAAAATCGTTAACATTTGAAATTTCGCCTTTTCTCGATTTTTTTGCTGTTTAACGCCCAATTTCGACTTTTAATTCGTGTTCAGCGGACAAAGACGCCAGAAAATCTTAGTTAATTTTAAAAAAAATTTCCTCCTTAAAAAGTTATTAAGTTCCAGTCTACGGTTTTATTTTTAAGATATTCAGGAATCTTTTATATACTTTAATTATTTGTTTTATCTTTAAGTTAAACAATGTTAATTTTAAACAAGAGTCTGTTCTGCAAAGAAACACCATACTTTTTCTGTATTAAAAAGAACTTTAAAAAAGACCTAGATCTTTCTTGCATTTTGTACAACTCCTCTACCGACTTTTCTCTGCGAAAGTGTAGTTTGTTATTAAATTTAGGGTACCTTTAAAATAAATTCAAAAATGTTCAATCGTTAACGCAACTTAATATTAAAAAAGCACTATTTACATAAAACGGAACCTATACGTTATTAAGTACCTACAGGTGCCTACAATTTTGGTTAGAAATAAATTAAATATTTATTTAATATACTTTCTGGGTTAAAAAGTGTATAGTGTAAGTATTGTAAAACTTCCAAGGCTTTAGAATGGTAAGTTCTGGTTTAAATTATCCCTAAAGTTGGGATATTCTATGCAGGGAAAACTTGTTTAATTGTTTTGTGTTACATATCATATAGCATATAGACGAAGTCATAGGTTGTGAATTTTTAATGCCTGTGCAGATCAATACGTGCATAGAATGAATTTTAATTAATATGAAAAAGTCACATTATTATGAAAATGGTTAAATTTATTTAAAAAATAATTTGAATATGCATGAATAAGCCAAACAAATATTTAATAAAATATCTTGTAAAAAAAACTTCTTCTTCTTCTTCCCTGGCATTACAACTCTGGGTGAGTCTTAGCCACATCCACGATCTTATGCTTCCACTTGCCACTGCTGGATTTCCATCTTAGATAAATCTGCTATCTATTGATCTTCTGCCATCTAGTCTCTCAAGGAATACTGTTTTTATCACCATTATTATTAATAATAACAATGGTAATAGGGGGTCTCCTTGTCTGAGTCCTGATGCTACCCTAAATGGCGTTGATGTTCTATTTTCTTACCTGTGCATAAGAGTTTGTTACGCACATTTGTGTCAGTTCTACTAATTTTCTTGGTATGCCCATCTCTAACATTGCCAGCCATAACCTGCTTCTTTTTATAGAGTCATATGCTTGCTGGAAATCTACGAAGATTTGGTGAACATCCCTGTTGAACTCCCAGTTCTTTTCTAATATTTGCCTTATCGAAAATATTTGATCTATCGTTGACCTTCCAGAACGAAATCCGCATAAGGGGTCAGCCTCCTCAGTATTATAAAAGTAATATGTTTAGAATTATTTCATATACTCTTTGGTGCAGAACGTTTCCTCCCTTTTTTAGCAATTCTCCATTTATACCATCGTTGCCTGGCGCTTTGTGGTCTTTGAGTGATGTTATCGCATTCTTAACTTCTTGAAGTGTTGGTGTTTGTATTATTACATTTGCTGAATGAAAGGTAATGTTTTCTTCCTCTGTCTCACTCTCAATATTTAGTAACTGCTGAAAGTATACTCCTTCCATTTTTTGACAATTTCCGTTTTCGTCATTATTAGCTCGCCTGTTTCATTTCTCATGGCTTTTGTTTCTCCAACACTTCCACCTTTTCTTACTTGTTTTACTTCCTTAAAGAATTTCCGTACTTGATTCATATCCCTATTTCTGTCTATTCCCGTATTTGATGTTCCAGGTGGTTCTTCTTTTTAGCTCTAAGCAATCGTCTTGTCTTCTTGTCCCGTAAAATTCTTCCTTGTTCTCATCTGTACTCTGTAGGTTTTGTTATCATTATCAGTCGTTTCTTTGTTTTTAGTTCTAGCGCTTCCTCGCATTCTCTGTCAAACCACTTTCTTTTTGGGCGTTTCTTCCTTCTTCCAATGGTTTCTGTCGCTGCTTCTTCTATGATTGTTGTTATTTGTTACCATGTAAAAAAAAACTAATTAACTTAAATTTAAAGGCGATTGAAAACTGAGCCGATTTAGCATATTTTTTTCCCCTATGAAAACTGGGTCAGTAAATATTTCATTACCTGTAATAACACTTGTAAATTCGGCCGGTGGTCAAATTTTGTCAGGTACTTAGGTTCTGGTCGGTCATGGTTAGTTCTGGTTAGCAAAGCAGCTTTTTATTTTCCCCAATTAATAATAAATATAAGTATTATAATGTCTTACTGATCTTCAATGTTTCTAAATAAATTTCTAAACCCTAAATGTTGTTGGATTTTTAATAACGGCCCAGTTTTCTTATCGGATTTACAGGCCTGTTCTTTAAGGACAGACAAGTTTACATACTTTTTTTTGGTCATATTTTGATGGTAGGAATTTAGTTCTTACCATTGGCCGAGTTTTCATTTGGCCAATATTTTATCTTTCAAAATAAAGATACGGTTGGATATTTATAAAATTAGTGTGATGCATATAGCATAAAAATGGTAAATATGTCTTTCCTCATAACTTTAGGTTTTGCCTATTTACTTGGAGAGAGAGGCAAGGTGGGCAACCTACAGACTCTATCAAGCGGTCAGTAACAAATCGCAGGCGTCTCATATGGAGAGCACCAGTCTCCTCAGGAATGTCCTGACCTGTGACAGACTGGGAATGCCCTCAGACATAATGCCTACAGCAACCAATTACAACCGGCCCTACAGTGTAGTTTACCCACAAAGGGAGGACTGGAGTCGAAAAACGACCGACCTACTCCGGGCTGACATCTGTTGGTACTCCGATGGCTCCAAAACCAAGGACGGTGTTGGAGCTGGAATATATGGACCGAGGCCGAGGGCAGAGTTTTCCTTTAGCCTGGGCACTCTCGCAACCATATTTCAAGCGGAGGTATTTGCTATTGAGATGTGTTCTAGATCGCTGGTTGATCGGCACTGCACACGTAAGACAGTTAAAATATTCTCCGATAGTCAAGCAGTTCTTAGTCTGGTATTGCAAGGATGCGCTGACCAAACTGGGTCAAAACAATAAGGTTAAACTACTGTGGATACCTGGACACACCGGCCTAGAGGGTAATGAACCAACCGAACCGAACCAACAATGTACTGTCAAACTACTGGAATCAAGGGCACACCTTAAAACTCTAGTGAGACTGTACACGGGACACTGCAGATTAAAATACTACATGCACAAGATCGGCCTAGCGGAAAACGCTGAGTGCCGCATGTGCATGGAGGGGAATGAATCACTAGAACACATACTGTGTTCGTGCCCAGCAATGGCACGACTAAGATTCGCAATCCTTGGCAATGACACCTTGTTGCCAGGGGAAGTGAAAGATCTCTCTCCCAACAGGATCATCAGATTTATTAGAAGTCTGGACCTGGTGGGAGAAATATAAAAGGGTGTGAGCCACAATAGACCGATCGGTCGCGGTGGAAGGGTGTTATACCCACTCGCTTTAAACCTACCTACCTACCTATAATACAAGAAAGTTAGCTAAGAGAAAGAAGATATGGTTAATTTTTGTTAACCAGCCATCTACTACAAATAAATTATTTGATGAACTTAAAGTATTGTTAAGAGTATAACAGTTAATTTGTAAATTATGAATAGGAAATAATCTAAGCTGATTTTTAAAGACAATAGTGAATGGTGAAGATATAATATGTACACCGCTGGGACTTGCTACAGTGACGAAAAAAATATCCAAACTTTCACGAGAAAAATATATAGGTTCGAGAAAAATCAATTTAATTAACACTCAAACAAAAGTCACATAGAAAATAAAAAACTTTGTTTTCCTATATCATAGAAAAATTCAATAAATTTTACAGTGATCAGTTTTTACTTCCCGCTGTTCTATTTTGAAATCACTGTTTCCTGGTTTTTGTTGCTGTAGCTTCTGGTTGTCATTTACCATTGACAGTAAAGTAAATGATAATAACAATAACCAGTCACAATTATCACTGCACATAAGCAGAGCTGTGAAAGTACTCCTAAACAGTACTTCAAGTTTAAGTATCAAGTTTATGTTTTTTTTTTTAAGAACTTTAAGTACAAGTAAAAGTACTTTTTAAAATGTACTTGATTTTCCAAGTAAATTCAAAAAGTACTTAACGTACTACCCAAGTATTTTACTTAAAGTAAAACAAAGTACTTGAAGTAAAACGAAGTACTTAAAGTAAATAAAAGTACTGGAAGCAAAAGTAGTTTTACATGACTCTCATAATTTTTAATAACATTATGTTAAATGATGAGCCTAACATGTACTAGCGCAAAAGAAAATGTATACTTTAATAATTTAACGATTTACCTTACCTGCAAAGTCTGTTATTGTGATGTATGTATTGAAATTTTTAGCAAAGTTATTTAAAAAAAAATCAGGTTTGAAGGTCCAATATAATATTTTAATTCGATCCAAATGCATTTTTTATTTTATATTTTGAAACCTTATAAATCTTTAAGTATTAATAACAAGTTAATTCTGTATTAAAAAAATAATAAAGCTGGTAAAAGAGCTTGAAGACAAGAAAATGGCAAAAAAATGATGGTGAAATAAAATTTCTTGTTTAAATCTGTTTGCGCCATTATCTAACGTGAATAAATTTGCGTTCTTGCTTAATTTTTTTTCAAGTACTTCTTATTTACTTAAAGTACTTACTCCAAGTACATCGTAATACTTCAAGTACTTAGAAAAATACTTTAAGTAATTTTCTTGCTCAAATCAAGTAAAAGTTCAAGTATTTTGATAAAAATTAATCAAGTACAAGTATTTCTTTATAAAAATTACTTGAAGTAAAATACTTCAAGTACGGAAAAGTGCTTCAAGTACTTCAAGTTTTGACAGCTCTGAACGTAAGCTAGGTAATTAAAAATTTGCTTATGACCTTTATTTCAATTAAGTGCCGAAAAAACCAAAATAATATATTATTTAATGAGTAAATTATTATTTTAATAATAGAGCAAAAAAAAATTAAAAAATTGTGGTTAGAAGTACTGCCATTTCATAATATCATAAAAAATGGATTAAAAGGTCTGATCCTCATTTACTTCTATATTATAGGCAATAAATAATGAACGACCCTCCGACCTATAATATAAAAGACTTTTAAAATAAATTGAATTCTTTTTTAGTCATCCCTTACATATCATCGCAAATCTGAATAAAAACGCTGTCTCTCTCCCACATCTAGCTTTTGACATTTATTAAAACAGACGGCAGTATATTGTACGCAGGTATATTTCCGGAAGAGTGGATGGATGACGTCGCACTCTCGCATGCTTGTAACGAGAAATGGGTAAATTGGAATTAATTCCAACCGGATGGTTGGCAAATCGCGCCTCGCAGCCTGACATCAAAGACAAAAGTCGACAACGGGGCATATTATTGTCATAAAACTGATCTTTGACAGGCAAATGAGCGTGCTAATTGGTATTATTTGCTTTAAAGCGAAAAGCTGACGATAATGAGCGACAACAAACACCTACAAATTTTAAATCTGAAATGCTTTGTTTTGGATAAAATTTGTCGTTTCAAAGCACAAACATGGAAATCATTAAAAACGTGTTATTATTTGAAGCTTTATTATTTCGTCAATAATAAACTGTACTGTCTTTGTTTGCAAAAAATAATAGTTTTGTTTATGGTGACTTATTTGCCTTATAATGTAAGTTCTAGCGGTTAATCGAACTAAGATGTTTTATAACTGATTATATGGGAAATTAACGAGTTGACGACTGATGATATTGCACACAATTATGTTTTTATTTTGACTGTGGCGCGGCAATAACAATAAACATCCCCTGCTGGGCTAAAAAGATCGATAAAATTTGGCTTGACAATGTCAGTGTTTTCCTTGCCATGTGCACCACTTTGGTATCCACATTCCGAAGCAATGATAACGAATATGCCTCGCACAAGAGCACAGCGGTAGTGCCACTACGGACGTGTTATAAATAACGACTTCCTCTTAACTAGAGGTGTGTCGATCGCGAACGATTTGTTCAAAAAGAACGAATCAGTGCACTGATTTCAATGAATTAATTCCCTGTTTTCAAAAGATTCAAATCTCGTTTGAGTCATTTGATCGATCACTCTGCGATGAAACACGAACCGAGTTTGGATGATTCGTTTCGTTCATCAAGTCACTAAATCAAAATCGGACTCGAACTCGAATATTCGGTATTTTATGATAGCAAATCGGTCGTTTTTGTTCTACGACCTGGCGAGCGGTCTGTTTTATTTCGAGCTTGCTCACTTTACCAGAGGCGTATTACAGGCAAACAATTTATGCGTATTGTCGGTTCGAGTCAGTTTTGACTATAAATTTGGCAATTAAGAAAACTTTCTTTTATTTGTTTTAACTATTCGTTTGAACAAAGACGTAATTTGGAGGTACATTTATAGGTTTCATCAATTATAGTTTTTGAAAGTTTTGTTCTAAATATATTTAGATATATATTTCTTAAAATAATATTTATACCAAAATAAAATAAATGTATATTATTTCTTTCTAAAAGATAAGTATCACATTTTTTGTGGAATTCGAAATCATAAAGTAAAAAAACCGACCTAGTCCGATCGACGTTAAGAATTAATCTTTTCTAGTGACTGAATCAAATGAATCGATTCAGAAAAAAGATTCAAACTTCCCACCTCTACTCTTAACTACCATCCATTAATGTAAAAGTGTGGAAAGTTCAAAACCGAGCATGGACGTTTCGCAAGTAGAACAAAAAAAAACAAATAAGCCACTAAAACAGAGTAAGATCGAATTTAAACTAGGAGATACGCGCCAAAATAGCTTAAACAGCGTACGCTCGACGAAGGTTGCCGTATGCATCGAATCGCTGTCTTCGCTGTTCGAGACAGCTCTTGATACAAGTATCGACACATTGCAAAGCTTTGTCTCACTTCTTTCACACAGTTAAAGGTTTGTCCGTTTCTGTTTGATACATTACACTTCATCCCTATGTTCGGTTTTCGATTTTCCACACCTGTATATGATTCAGATGGAAAGTACAGTTTACTAGAATAAACAACTTTTTTAAATAACTTTTTTTAAATACTAAAAAATAAGGAACTTACATTCATTTAGTGTGTCGAATACGGTCCTGTCTTAAGTAAGTTGTCACCGCCCAAGAAGTCTTTGGGCTGTAGTACTTCAACACATTGAACGTGATTTCCCCGTAATGTTTTTTACACTTTCTTTGACTTAAACCGACCTGACTTGCAATCACCCGAGTACTTGGGTCCAAAATGAGCCCCCAAGGGAAACCGTCGCGAGTACAATCTCGAAGCAACGTTTACAGATTAACGACACTCTCCATAAATAAGGAACACATCCACAATTTATTGTTTTTGGATTGTGCCCTTTTTGCGATTTAACAATGATTAAAATTAATCCTCGCCTCGTCCGGTAAAAGCAACCAATACAACTGACTCATACTATGTGATTAACAAGACAAAAACAAGCATAAATAAGAAATAAACCATCTTTTTATGCCCAGGCCCGCACTAGACACACTTTCAAATAAATTTATGTAGCTTTGTTATTTTTGGGTTTTTGAAGAAAAATATTTAAAAAAGTTGCTTATTTTAACGAGTTTATACACAGTTAAAAAAAGCCTTAAATTAAGAATCACCCATTTTACGCCAGTTATGTCAATCTGTGAAATATACAAAAACGTTTTCCAGATAACTAGTATCCCTGTAATATACCCTTTAACCTCTGGATAAAATCATCCTTATGTGATCCACAGTTTGGGTTGTAGAATCCGACCTACACACTAAACGGCACACGGTCTTCGCTGGCAGCCATTCATCCGGTTACCATAAACTTTGCCACAAACTTAGCAGAGTTAAAGGAAAAGAGTGTTTCAAAGCTGCAAAGGCCAATGGTCTTAATTAAAGGTAACTGCTAAAGTATCTAGAATGTGTGCATTGTGTTTAAGTTTTTTCTACCATCTAGCCGATACAAGACAGATGTCTTAAGTTAACACCAAGAACTTACAACAGAGAAAGGTTGTAGCTTAGGCAAATTAAAAATTCTAAATAATAAAAACCATTTTTGCGATGTAGCAACTATTTCACTTCAATTTTTCGAAACATCAAAATTAATTTTACAGTCTAAAGACAATAGAAAACGGAAAATGGCAGCATATAAAAGTCAGAGTTACAAACTAACAAAAGTGCATTATAAACAAACTTCAGGATTTGCTCAGTGACCGTCAACAATCAGAGATTTTTTGTCCCTAGTCGCACCGCATTTTTCCGGGATTTTCTTTTGTGGTGCCGGCGGGCTCTGTGGCGGCAACGGACGCCCAGGCAGTAATAATTAACATTGCGTTGAATTTTTGATCCACTTGAAACAATGAAATGTTTTGAGACTAAACAAAATTAGCCCGGGCCGATGTTGATACTCGGTAATAGAATAATCTGACTGTCGATGCTAAAACAGCAGAGGGTGAGTGAAGGGACGGGAGGGAAAACAACGAATAGGGCTCGGCCAACTTAATTGAATTAGAGCGAAAGCAGTCGCTGCGAGATTTTAAATAATAAAACATATTGTAAGCTTTACTGGATTATTTTTGGGTAGTAAAATTACGAGTAAAATCTGGTTAGGAATTAAAAGTTAAATTTGTCTGTATATGTCGCAGCCAACTAGCTTAATTAGCCGTTTAATCAACAGCCTAGCCTCTTTACTAAACAGCGCCGTTTAACTAGCGGCCTGAATGATATTTAGCCGTAACGTTTGTTACAACATTTAATAAACTGGCTGGCTAATGCTTAGGCCAATCCTCGGGCCAATTATACGATAGGCTGACCATGTGACAGAAATAAAAAACATGAAACATCTGATGTAAGAAATTCTTTATTAAATATACTTAAAATGTAACATATTACTGTTGTTTGGAAATCATGAGATCATATGTGGTTAGTTGTGGTTAGTTTTGGTCAACAAGTTTTCGTTAAAAATTTGCTTTAAAAATTAAATTGCTCGAGTCACTCAAGGCTAAATTCACATTATTATTGTCACTACACTCTTCCATTGTACTATGTTTCATTAAACTGTGGAAAACTCCATCAAATTTGTTGTTTGTCGACGCCATATGACAATTTGAAGAGTTTCGGAGCTAGAGGTGGCAGAAAGTGGAACTAAATTGAAATGAACAGGCTAGGCAAATAATAAAACGTCATCGATCCAAATCATTCGCCTAGCGGTTTGATCAAATGGCTGAATATCATTCAGGCAGCTAGTTGAACGGCGCTGTTTAGTAAAGAGGCTAGGCTGTTGATTAAACGGCTAATTACGCTAGTTGGCTGCGACATATATATCCGGTCAGGTAGCCTGTTAAGTAAATAGACATTATTATATACCTTATCCCTGCTTAGGAAGTTTTGATTGAGTTGAATTTGATTCCTATTATTATTATTATATATATATATATATATATATATATATATATATATATATATATATATATATATATATATATATATATATATATATATATATAAATATAAGAGAGCAAGAGAGAGGGGGTTATCGTGATTGACTAGTTAAGAAAAAAATCATACCCAAAAGCACACAATAAATAGGTACCGCAGTATTTTATTCTCTTTGCCCGAAGGTTTGCCGAGATGTCTGGATTAGGGATGCAGTCATGGAATTATAGCTTGCTAATTTAAACTATGATGTTTAAAAAAATTATCTTATATTCTCACTTTTGTTCAAGAAATTTCTAACTTTCTAATGTAAGGAGGGGTGATGGCGGTTATGTAGAAGAGTTTTTACAACCTTTTTTTTTATCTTGGGACAGTCCACGAAGGCTGATGCTTAAGTACTAACGTACCGTGGGTGTCTTAAGTGTGGTGAAAGGGAGTTTGTTCACACGGGACGTAAATATTTAGAGGTTGGGAGAAACGAAAAAAGCGGGAAGTACGGGGCCTTTCTAATTGAACTGTAAAAGGATGCATAAAAGTGGCACTACGTGTTGCTCTGTTGGGAGCTGCCAGAGAAGGAATTATATTGGTCAACTCCTCTGAGCAGAAACCGTGAAAGTACCTATAGAACCGCGACAAATCCCCAACAGCTCGACGGTGGGCAAGAAGAGGAAGCCGTCGGAGCGTCGGATCATTAAAAAGACGAACGACTTTACTTTGAATGGAGTCCAGAATGCTAAGTGTTGTAGGGAACGCCATTCCCCAGAAACATGAGAACAATATTCTAAAGAGGGTCTGATTTGGGATACATACAGAGAATACAGATTGGAAAAAGAGAAGTACTTGCTGGCTCAAAAGAGGAATCCAAGCTTTTATGAAGTTACCGAGCCTATGGGTGTAATGTGTTTGTGCCAGTTGAGGTTATTCTTAAAGGTAACGCCGACAAGATTAAACTACTCTTTGTTTTTAGAACTTGGCCACTCAAATGTAATGGATGATCATTGGCAGACTTTTTCCGCGACAGCGAAGATGACTGTGTTTTCGAGGCATTAAACTGAACAAGATTTTTGGCGCCCCAATCCAAGATAAGTCTGAGGTCTTGTGAAAGAGATATCTGCATTGACCTGCGCTTGTTTTCCAAATGAGAATTACATGGTGCCTAAGGAATTAAATGCTAGAGTGGAGGGTACTATCGTCAGCAAAACTATGAATGGTATTGATTGTGGAAGAGGGAAGATCGTTAATGTGTAACAAAAACAGCGTGGGTGCCAGCACTGAACCTTGGGGCACCCCAGCATTTATTTGGTAGAAGCTGGAAGAGTAACCATCTACAGTAACTGATATACGTCGATTAGAAAGAAAACCGGAGAGCCAAGAGCAAAGCTTAGGTGGAAGACCATAAGAAGGAAGTTTGTTAAGAAGCCCATCATGCCAGACCTGGATATGTCAAGAGCAACGATTTGGGACTTACCAAGGAACTCAAGGGACTTGTTCCAGTTATGTGAAACAAAGAAAAGAAGATCAGCTGTGGATCCTCTGTGACGGAATCCATACTGCCTATCATGTAAGATCTTGTGTTTTTTCCAGATACTTTAAGATTTGGGAATTAATGAATATTTCCATTACTTTGCAAACAACAGAAAGAAGTGATATAGGTCTATAGTTATAAGGAAGAGTTTTGCATCCTTTTTTGGGGACAGGTTGCATACGTACAGCTTTCCAACTCTGGGGAAAAATGCCCGTGTCGTAAGAGATTTAAAAGAGCTAGTTAGGATGGGTGCAAGCTCGGAAGTACATTTTTTTAAGACGATTGCTGGTATGCTTTCCAGCCCGGACGATTTTTTAGTATTAAGAGACCTAGTTATTCGTTTTACTCTTGTTGTTTTCTGTAAAGCTTCTCCTGAATTTGTAGTATTTGATTCCTAATTTTTTTTATTGCTATATTTATTATGCTTTTATTAAAATTCCTTTAGTAAGAAATTCTTTGAGAGAAACGTTTAAAGTGCCAATATCTTACAAAATCCAGAAAATATAGTTATACAATAATTTTGTTTAATAATATAGTGAGAAATTAACAGTCTGTAACTCCAGATAATATTATAAATTTTATTTCTAAACAATATGTCTTAATATTCTGCTCTAACTTAAAAATTAAAGGTATTTCATAAGTGGTGATTTTTACCTATACCTATACCTTTCTCTATTTTGCTGTAACTAACTCTGTATGATACCGATTTGAGTTAAATTTGGTAAATTTTCGGTTCAGACCAAGCAGACCATAATCCCAAAATGTTGTTTTTAAATTGAAAAATTTTTGGTAAATTTCGGACACTTATTATGGAAATCCTTAATTAGCTAATGTATGTTTTTAATCTAAAAACCGGACATATTAGCTATTACGCAGGTGGGCTTTAAAGTCGTCTTACAGAAATACATTGTCAATGAACTAATGACTTTAATCTTCGACTGAGAGCTTATCTTAACACCAAAAGTGCTACGACATCAAAGGGAGAAACGCACTAATTTATCAGATATTCGGGCTCTTAGAGTTAGCGGGGTGTTTAGAGCGTGGTGGGCGTTGCAGCTAAATCCTTTGGGTAATTCTGTTTACTATCGCAGTGTCACCCTCATTATGTAAAGCGCAACTAAATAAGTAAGTAATATAATGACATAGTTAATTACGTAAAAATAGAAAATACCTGAACGTAAAATTTAGAAAATGTCTGTATTAAATTTTGCGCAAGTTAATTACACGGCCTCACAAAAAGAAGTGGTGTGTGCTGAGTGTCGGACTAGGATTTTCTGGTGTATTTTTTTTGCGCTGAGCACAAATCTGAAGTCAAATGGGGGTCAAACAGCAAATAATTAAGAAAAGGCGTGATTTCAGATATGAACGATTTCGGCTAAAAAAAAGTAGGTTTATAAAAGTATCATCAACACTATATCAAGTATGATATTTTTATTCGGTGACTGAATGTATTAAAAATCTTTGTAATTATTTTTAAAGGATGAGTCGTTTAGGTAAAAAAAATAGATATAATGTCACTTACCTCATTACCGATAAACCTCAATTAACTGTAATACTAAAATAGTAAGGTAATATTGGAAAAAAAATAATTCAAATTAACTAACACAAAGCACCTAAGCAAATACGTAAAATGATCTTCATTTGAATTCATTGAAGGTAATTTAAATTCTCCCCTTACCGATATCTTAAAAACTTTAAAAGATACACGAAACATTTTATGACATAAACTATTAGTCCAAGAAAATAGGCCGTGAAATACAAGTTTGAGGTTAAAACTTGAATTTTTGATATAAGTTACTTTGAAGAATCTAAAAACGAACTGTATTTTTTGAATTCACCCCCGGGAAGGGGTGAAAAAAAATTAAAAAAGTGTTTTTTTCTTTTATTTTAAAGAAACGGTAAGTCCTAGAAAAAAAAGTTATAAATAAAAATTGTTGAACGTGAAATTCTACAAAAAAATGATTATACATATAACTTTTTTTCCTAAAATTAAAATTAACTAAGATAGGGTAGCTAAAAGCTAGAGAAAAAAAATCTCTAGAATTAAAGTTGTTAATTATATAAATAATTTAAAAAAAACTATAAGTTTTTTAATTTTCCAATAATTTATGATTTTTTAAAGTTACTGTTATCATCCCCTAGCTTTTAGCTACCCTATCTAAGTTAATTTTAATTTTAGAAAAAAAGTTATATAATTATTTTTATGTAGAATTTTACGTTCTACAACTTTTATTTAAAACTTTTTTTTCTAGAACTTACCGTTTCTTTAAAATAAAAAAAATAAAAAAAAACACTTTTTGATTTTTTTTTTCACCCCTTTCCGGGGGTGAATTCAAAAAAATACAGTTCGTTTTTAGATTCTTCAAAGTAACTTATATCAAAAATTCAAGTTTTAACCTCAAATTCGTATTTCACGACCTATTTTCTTGGACTATATGTATTTCTCAAAGACCATTAATTTAGATTATATAACTTTTTTGGATAAATGCAATATTTTTTGAGTTATAATCAAAAAACCGAATTTTCTGTATTTTTTCAGGGTGTAACCCTTGAAAAATTTAAAAAGTATTTATTTTTTTATTTTTGGGTTTTCTCTTCAAATTTTAAGTGATTTGGAATTAAAATGAGTAAAATGAATAATTTATTATGCAAAAAAAAGAAAAATCACATTAATTAAAACAAATCTTTTTTTTGACTAAAATTTTTTGTCAAAATTACATTTTCGTCACCTTTAATATTTATCTTATCAAAAATGTTTATATAACTTTTTTATAGACAATTTAAAAAGCTTTCTTTTTTGATGTATAAATTTTTTTGTATCTCCAATAGTTTATAAAATAGTCGTAGTCCAAACATTCCGTGGTAGAAGATTTCTGCCGGTAAATGTACCGTGTCGGTTTTTTAGGTTTTGAGATTTTCTCGATTTTTTGCTGTTTGACCCCCAATTTTAACTTTAAATTCATTTTCAGTGGAAAAAAATATCCAGAAAATCCTAATCCGACACCCAGCACACGCCACTTACTTTTTTTGTGGGCTTATGTTATTTAAAAATTATAAATCTCTAATGTATAGATAACCAGTTAAAATAACTTTTTAATAACCAGATATATTAAATCAGACGTTTTTTTTAGTATTTAACGCAACTCAAAAGTAAACTGACCCTTAAAATTTTCGTTTTAAGCGTTTCTTTTTGTTTGATAAAAGCTATCTTTGGCATATTTTTATAAATTGTTTTTCATTTATTTTACTTATATGAGTTTTTTTAAATATATTATTAGTTTAAAGATTGTTTTAATTAAAAAAAAATAATAATTTTAACATTAGGATTATAAGTTAGACCTATAATTTTATGACCAACTCAGACCTAAATCACTGCATGCGTTAAAACATTAACTAAAAGGAAATCAAAGAGGTAATAGGAACAATTTTGTAATAGCAATTTTGTGATTATGGTTTTTGGGTGCCTAAATAAAAAAAATTACAAAGTTTCAATTAAATTTTAGTCATACGTTTTTGAGAACGGTGTAAATTTGTCATTATTTTAAAAATTCTAAATTATCTCATAATTAATGCATTTTTTAACAAAAATATGTAGAAAGCCTTTTTGTAAAAAATGAAATTTCCTTTCAATTTCTAAAGTTAAAACAAAAATATTGCAAAATAAATGCAAAAAACAAATTTAAACAAACAACAAAAATTAGCATTTTCTTTTTAAATTTTTGTCCACAAGTTTTTGCTGAATCAAGGCAGGTATGAATATGGCTTTCAAGATATTTTATCCGATTTCAAAACTTATAAAATGGGCGTTGCTAAAAGCTTTTTTTTATTAAAACTTAACAGAGATATGATTTTCTGAATTTTACTTTTATTTAGTGCCACATAGACGGTATTTTGGGTAAGATTGATTCCGAAAACCCTCTAATAAATTATTTATTCTGTTCTAAAACGGTATTAATATTATTTTAGGTCGTTAAACCCGTCTCAAAAAGGCGTAATTTAAAATTAACCGTTTTAACGTTATCATGGCACTCAAGATTGAAACTTAAAAATATTAATACTTTTAAGGTATGTTTCCTTCCACGCGGCCGCCGCATGCGGCTAACGCACGTCGTTAGCCGTAGTCGTGTGTGCGACTGATATTTTGTTTGTGTTGTTTTGTGTGGAATGTCCGGTGGTTTTTTTTAATTGTTGAAAATTAAAACTTCATTTTTTAAATGAGGTACTGGATTTTTTATTACGTATTTTAAGAGCTTTTAAGATCCCAAATCCAATGATGTTTCGCACTTATTCGAAAAAATCAGTTTAATGTTTTCTCAAGATCCTGCCAAAAATATATTGTCTGACTCTCTCTAACATATGGTGTCTTATGACAATTGCCATTAATATAAATTTTTTGAATAAGTGCAATACATTATTGGTTTTGGGAACTTAATTGCTCCTAAAATACATAATAAAAAAAACCAGGGCCGTATTAAAAAAAACAGTTGATGATGGCAGCTCAAAGACGAAACATCGGTGTATAAATCTAATAACACTATCTTGTAGAACAGAAAAAGTAGCAATGGAAAGGTAAAAGTTATTTTGTTACATCCATTCAAGTAAAGTAATAAAAAAAAATAAAAACGAAATCGCGAATAATCGGTTTTTTCCAAAAGTACGTATTCGAAATTTTTAAAGTTCTAAGGAGGCATTTTGATTAGCATCAAATTGCGCAACTTTGCCTTCATTTAACCGACCTCGTATCTCTTCAAGTTTCCGAGATTCTAATGATAAGACTCGAATTTGGGACACCCTGTACAGATTTACCTTAATACAATGGCTAATTTTTCCTCTGGGGTTATTGGTCGGACTTTATTTCGTTTTTTATTAAGTCAAGAATAAAACTAAACTGTGCTTTATCCAGTCTAAAATATTTTCTAAATTTTACTTCATCCTGTGGCTGATGTCGATTTATTAATGTAGTATAACAACCCTCATCGCGTCTTTGCTGAAATATTGGATATATAGGGGCATTGCTATGTTTCAGGTTGGCTAATTGTAATAGTATTTTGTTATCCTCTTTTTCTTTTAACAATAAATATATTGCTAGATCATCCATCACGACTCTTACCAAAGATTATTCCCTTTACGCTAATAATTTTGCTATCGCGAGTTTGAGCCGAGGTCCTAAGAAACCACCTGATTAAACGGCGGCCGCATGCGTTAGTCGCATTGCGTTAGCCGTATGCGACGGCCGCGTGGAAGGAACCACACCTTTAAGTAATGTCAAATCCTATCAAAATAAGTGAATAAGTTACGCGATATCTAGTTACATTAAGTTTAGTATTTTATTAAATGGAAATATTGGAAAAGAAAATAAAAACCATTTAAAACAAAGGTTTATATATATATATATATATATATATATATATATATATATATATATATATATATATATATATATATATATATATATATATATATATATATATATATGCGTATATATATATCTTATACTTTTGTGCAGTATAAATTTTAGACTAGTAATTTCCGAAGAAGTCTGTATACTATTCCGATTATGAATAATAAAAGTCTCCAACTCGGGGATTCACCGCTTGTTGCTTGTTGGTCATTGTTTGCTTTAGAAAAACTTAAATTGCACTCCCATGAAGAAGGCATTGATGCTAAATACAATATTAAGGGTGTTGATCACATCGATAAAGATATGCATCTTAATCAAGTTGCTCAACTTGTGTCTCGTTGTCATGAATAATTACTTTTTTAGAAATTTCACTGTTTTTTTTGTATTTTTAATACTTAAACTTTTATCTATATTAATTTTGCGTTTGAATTTTTGGATAACAATGTTACTTATGTATAAATAACTCCATTGAAAATGTCAAAAAGAGAAAATTGGCTATCGGATAAAGAAAAAGAAAAAATGTAACTGGCAAAAAAATCGATTTTACGGCAATTTTACGGATCTGTCAATCGTGTCGTCAACGTTACCTCAGTAGCGACTGTATTTTATATTGTTGATTAATTAATATTTTGGTTTTAAGTGACATACTTCTCAGATTTTGAGCCGGGTATTTTTTGTCTAGTTTTGAAGACTTGCTTTTAAAAATTTAACTCAACTGTTTATCAAAATCACTCGAGATTTATTAAACTATAAACTTTTAAATAGGCCTTGTTAAATTTCTAAAATAAAGTACTATTCGAAACCAAGCAAAAAATATCCGGCCAAATCTAAGCCGTAGTAGTAGGTTTGTCTCAACAAGCACCCGGTATCGTTTCGAAACCGTTTTTGAATCGTTTCTTGGTGCGCTTAGACGCATGCGCGGACTTCAAATTATTTTCTTGACGGTACAAAAAGTAACAGACGTTGGATCGTTTTGCGGATTGTTTTCGGGACTGTCGAATCAAAAGGTCAAATGTATTTGGATTTTTTGTTTTGTGAATATATACATATAATTAAAGATGATTAAATTCAATGATGGGCTTAGGAGGTGTAAAAATTATTAATTTTAAACGATTAAACAAGCAAGGAAATAGGAAATGCTTAAGCACGATGCACGCTAGTCGCTAAATAACAGTAAACAGAGATGAAACATGCTGTTAAAAATCAAAAATCCAGTGCCAAGAAGCTCAATGCGCAAGTCAACCCAAACAGTTTGGTGACGGTTTTTCGACGTGTTGGAACAAACTCAGTATTACCTATAATAATGTTTTATTTAATGTTAAGTTCTTGAGTCTTGTAGTTTTATTTTTATATTTCCAATACATTTATGTATTTCCAATATTTCCTGATATATTTCCGGAAATATTTTTATATATATATATATATATATATATATATATATATATATATATATATATATATATATATATATATATATATATATATATATATATATATATATATATATATATACCTATATATATATATATATATATATATATATATATATATATATATATATATATAAAATATATATATATATATATATATATATATATATATATATATATATATATATATATATATATATATATATATATATATATATATATATATATAAAAATATTTCGAAATATATAGAAATTAAATTAAATTTTAAATTAAAATAAAACTACAAATCAAAAACATTAAATAAAACTTATTATAAATACTGAGTTTGTTAACGTCAAACCACCAACTTTTTGTTTTCCATCTATTTCTTTCTGATTTTGTTTTATTTTCACTCGTAAAAATATTTCCTATTTCCGCTTATTCGTTAAAATAATAATTTTCCTTATATTTTTAAACATCTTTAATTTAATTTTTTAATAAATAATTTATCTTTTATTAGGGCAACCCCGCCCGTCTGATTTAATCTTTGGCCGGCCAAAAACATTCAAAGGCTGAACAACCAATTAGAAACCCTCCTACACCCGTTTCCGGATATTTTGCTTGTTTCGAAAATTTAAAAAATATTTAAAAATTTATAGTTTAAAAATCTCGGTTACAAAACATTTGGAAAAAAAGAATATTAAACGAAAAAACCCCAAATCTGAAAATTGTTAAACAAAAAATTAATTAATCAACTTTAAAAAACGGCTACTAATTGGCCGGTTATTGACAGATCCCGCCAAAATGATTTTTTCCGTTTTTTTCTTTTTTCTTTTTAATCCATAAACCATTTTCTGGGTTTTAATAAGCTTGGTATCCAAAAATTCAAAAAAATTTAAAATTTTTAAAAAATTTTATAAAAATACAAAAAAAAGCGGGAAAAATTTCTAAAAAAGTATTTCCTGACACAGAAAAGTTGAGCAACTGTTAAGATGCATCTTTATCGATGGTCAACCCTAATTTTGTTTTGTAATCAATGCCTTTTCAAAATATTTTTAAAAACAAAACAAGCAAAAGCGGTGAATCAGTTGGGGATTTTTTATTCATAACCCGATATACGACTTCTTCGGAAATAAGTCTAAAATTTATACAAAAGTATAAGATATATATATAATATATATATATATATATATATATATATATATATATATATATATATATATATATATATATATATATATATATATATATATATATATATATATATATATAACCTTTTGTTTTAAATGGTTTTACTTTTCAATATTTCCATTTAAAAATAAACAATGTTAACAGTATCGGTCTTATTATAGATTTGACTACTTAAAGGTGTGGTTCTTCCCGCGGCCGCCCAACGGCTACGGACAAATGCGGCCGCCAAAGGTGGTTTTGGCCCGGCTCAAACTCGCGATGCAAAATTTTTAAACGAAAGGAATAATCTTTAGATGTGATAATGATCTTAATATATTTATTGTTAAAAAAAGGGCAAATATATTAAATTACCAACCTGAAACAAGAATCCCTTTATATCCAAATTTCGCAAAAAGAGAGGTTTTTTAATAAATCGACCGCAAGGATGAAAAAATAGAAAATATTTTAGCGGAAAAAAAGCACATTTTATTTTATTCTTGACTAAAAAAAAAGTCCCCAAAACCGAGGAAAAATTAGTTGTATTAAGGTAAACAGGGTGTCCCAAATTCTTATCATTAAATCTCGGAAAAAGGAAAGAAGGCGGTAAATGAAGAAAGTGCAATTTGTTTTATCAAAATCTCCTTAAACTTTAAAAATTTCGAATAACACTTTGGAAAAAACATTTTTTTTTATTTTTTTAATAGTTTAAAATTTTCCTTTACCGCTACAAATATGTTTTTTTTAATAATAAAGGCCCCGGTTTTTTTATTATTTTAGGACAATTAAGTTCCCAAAAAAAATTATTGCACTTATTCTTTATATAAGAATTTATAAAACCCTATGTTAGGAGTCGAAATAATTTTTGGCGGTCGAGAAAACATTAAACTGATTTTTTTGAATAACGAAACATCTGGGGGAAATTTAAAAGAAACGTAAAAAAATCCGTACCCCATTTAAAAAAGGAAGTTTGGTGACGGTTTTTTGACGTGTTGGAACAAACTCAGTATTACCTATAATAATGTTTTATTTAATTTAAGTTCTTAGTCTTGTAGTTTTATTTTATATTTCAATACATTTATGTATTTCCAATATTTCCTGATATATTTCCGAAATATTTTCTATATATATATATATATATATATATATATATATATATATATATATATATATATATATATATATATATATTTTATATATATATATATATATATATAAATATATATATATATATATATATATATATATATATATATATATATATATATATATATATATATATATATATATATATATATATATATATATATATATATAAAAATAATATATATATATATATATATATATATATATATATATATATATATATATTATATATATATAAAAATATATATATATATATATATATATATATATATATATATATATATATATATATATATATATATATATATATATATATATATATATATATATATATATATATATATATATATATATATACAGGGTGTCCCGGAATATGGATCACAGAGCAACAGCAGTTTCTTAGGTCGAAATAAGCAATTAACGTAAACTTGCCTTATCCCAAAGTTGATAATAACTAAGATACAGGTGTCAAATTTTAATTTGGTTTTCTTTTTTGTAATAATTTCTTAACTAAATGACATACCGGTAACAAAATTGGAAATTTGGGGGTTCTTTGAGGCGAAATTCAAATTCGTCCATACTTTTGATGTTGCTATTAAGGGCGCCACTGAGGCCTATCCCACTTTTTTTGATGCTTTTTTTGGGCTTAGTATATTGACCTGTTTATTAAAAAAAGTTACCATAATTCCCTCTGCGTCAAAAATGTATCATTTAGGTCTCTAGGGGCAACTGTTTTCGAGATAAACGCACTTTAAAGGACCCCGCAACTTTCCTATGGAAAATGGGTTTTGTCCAATTGTTTTCAAACTTTGCAAAGTAATAGTTCTCAACACGCTGATCAAAAGTCTTTTCGGGCACAAAACCCGAAAACCCCTCCAACCCTCCCAAAATCAGCCTTAAAAGTCACTGGGGATTTAGATACTTTTGAGGGTGATTTTAGGGGTGTTGGAGGGGTTTTCGGGTTTTGTGCCTGCTTTGATCAGCGTGTTGAAACTATACTTTCAGGTTTGAAAACAGTGGACAAACATTTTCCATTCGGGTCCTTTAAAGTGCGTTTATCCACAGTTCTAGAGACCAAATGTATACATTTGACGCGAAGAATATGGTAACTCTTTTTAATAAACAGGTAAATACTAAGCCCAAAGTAAGCCAAAAGGGGAGCTAGGCTGGCCCCTCCATCAAAAGTATGGACATGCTCGCAAAGAACCCCAAACCAATTGTTGGTATGTCATTTGAGAATTTTAACAATTACAGAATAAAATTTGCTCTATATCTTTAGGTTAATCAAGTTTTGAATTAACGGCGAAGCAGGTTTTTGACCCTAATATCTTTTATTTTTGTATATATATATGATTATATAATATATATATATATATATATGTGTATATATATATATTATATATATATAATATATATATATATATATATATATATATATATATATATATATATATATATATATATATATATATATATATATATATATATATATATATATATATATATATATATATATATATATATATATATATATATATATATATATATACAAGGTGATTCCTAAGTTAACGCTTTTTTTTAACTGTATATAGAACTTGTTAACATAAACAACTTTTTTAAATAACTTTTTTCAAAATACTAAAAAATAAGGAAGTTACATTCATTTATTGTGGCGATCACGGTCCTGTCTTAAGTAAGTCGTCACCTCCCTGGGCTGTGGTCCTTGGACACGATGAAACTGATTTTTTCCGCAATGTTTTTCACACTTTTCTTTTACTTAAACCAACCTGACTTGCAACATACACTTTTCATAAATAAGAACATATCCACGTATTTATTGTTTTTAGATTGTGCCATCTTCGCGATTTAACAATGATTTAAAACTAAAATTATCCTCGCGTCGTCCAAAAAGAGTAATACCACTGACTCACGGTGTGATGTATGTAGCTTTGTTATTTTTAGGTTTTTTAAAAAATGTTATTTAAAAAAGTTGCTTACTTTAACGAGTTTTATACACAGTTAAAAAAAAAGCGTCAACTTAGGAATCACCCTGTGTATATATACTTCCGAAAATTTTCCATATTAACATACCAAATTTTAAATTTTTATTTTAAAAGGTAAACATATTATGTAGGTGAACCACCTCTAAAAAACGCACGGTGTATAGGAGGTAAACGCCCTAGGGACTTAAAACAAACATCACAAAACCAATATTAAATAAAATTTAATTTTTAGAAAATGTAAATCTTAAACTAATACCTAGTTCTTTTATTAAATATGTATTAAGAGCCAAAGTGAAAACACCGCGAAGGTAACTTTTTAGGAATTCGGAAATTTCCATAGCGGAAAAATAACAAACGAATCAAAATTTTCTCTAGATTTATTATTCGATTTTATTCTGGAGATGGTTATTTTATAATTTTATCGTCGTAATCGAGCCCTGATATCCGTCTAGCGGTATGGAAGACTCTTTTGCGAAAACACTCGCCCCATTTGCTAAACTAACTAAACTGCTTTGCGTGTATTTATTTTGCGGGGACTCGAATCCTCCCCAGCGGTGCCATTTTCTCAAATTTAAATATTATCCCTGGAAATGTAACTGGCGCATTTATTTGTATTAACGTCGGCAAGGAAAAAGGGATAAAAGTCTTTTGTTCTCTTTCTATTTTTCCGATACCTGCCGGAAAGTAACTAATTTGACAAAATTTAAAGACGGGGATTTAGTTAGGAGTGGTCGATTAGTGACAAGAGTTATGGGGGGAAATAGGTGTAGAGCGGCGTATTTTTAGTGATTTTAAATATTTTTTTAACACATAAGAAATACGAAATTTTATTTAAACTTTAAGGTTATTATGGACATATATTCAACAATGTATAGTGAAATTCTTTAATATTTTGTTTAAAAAATAACTAACATATCTGCTGTAATTTTTGGAGGTTACAATTTTTATCTAAAATCAATTTTTCAAAAAAAATTACTTTTTTCATAAATTTATCTTTTATGTATACCTCACTCTCCATAAAAAGAAGTTAAAAATTAATATGTTTTTCAGGAATGTGAAAATTTAGTATGATATTTTACCCTATTTTTGTACTTTCTTTTGCATTAAAAAAATAGTAAAAATAAAGATATTTTCTAGGATTAAGGTATACATGGAACGTATTTTTATAAAGAAATTATGTGCAGAGTTTAATTATGATTGATTAAAATATCCTTATAATGCAGATATATCTTTTTATATATTTTTTTTATTTTTAAAGTCGTGGGTATTTTACTCCTGAGAAACTTTTACTGATATGATATGCTACTTGGTACTTTAGAAAAATACGTATTTAATTTTAAACGATCCACCAAGTTATTTTTAATGAAGATAAAAAAATAAATAAAGATATTTTCTAGATTGCTTAAACTTTCTAGTCCACAGTCCACTTTATTTTAGACAACATGGTGATAAAATAACATCAGAACAAAACGTAGGCAAAATAAAATAGCCAGATTAAAAAGTAGCAAACATATTTTAATTGAATTGGTAAATAAAAATTGATACCAGTTTTAGACATAAATGTGTGTTTTCCTTAAGGTAGTTTACAACGCGACAATGGAAGACAAAATTATCGTCTTAGAGTAAGTAAAGCCCAGCCCGTCCACAATTCAAACCCAAATATCGAATCAACAGTTGTTATCTTCGTCTCTTCCATGCCATCAGCGTCGAACTCCTCATCTCAAAATTGATTGATGAACGGGCCGGGACTAGTACCAGTACGGATCATTATATATTTTCCTATTTTAGTTTAATTCGTGTAGCAGTATTTTAAATGGACCCCAAATTTAGCGCTGTTCCAAAAAAAGGTAGAATACGCTTTACCAAAAGTTAGAGGTTCTTAATGCTTGAAAATATTATTTTTATAGGAGACTATATACACAACACATGAGGTCTGTTCGTTATTCGGTTTTTTTGGACCCACCTAGTCCTAAAATACACCTTTCATAAGGGCGATTACGTAAAAAAGAATAAAATAGTGTTCACTATTTCTTAATAACAAACAGACCTAGTAAACTTTTAAAAATTAATATTTTTTTAACAGAATTTAAAAAAATATCGTAAGGACCGTTTTCGAGATATTCCGAAATGAATGCATGGCTTTCATACATGACAGATATCGACAATGTTAATAATGCACAATTTGATCATTAATATTTTGAGTCACAGACGTTATTTTTTTTTTTTCAATTATATAAAAGACACTTTTATTAACCTATATTTCAGTTTTATTTAATTCTTAAAAAAAGCCGTTTAACGAGTGAACCATCTTAAAGTAGTGTAAGATTAGAGATATCTGTAACCAGCAGGAATTAAGTGATAAATATTGCTCAATTAAATTGTACTGCCAACCTATCTATATTGATGGAGCTAGGATTCTTTTGAGGTGGGGGACACGGCCCTGATATAGCTTAAGCCAAAAGAGAATAATCTTGTGGGCACCACGCTTAAAAACGGCTATAGTGAATACCTAAAAAAAACATTTTAAGAGTGTCAAAACTTTTTTTACTATTGTCAAAAAAAAGTTGTTACCTGGCACTCGTGTATATGTGCCAAACAATGAAATTTGTTATTGCCTGAGATGACTACCAACTACTAACAGAAACTAACCATATAGTCATTCCCTGTAATACCTAGGTAAAAAATGAATTGAACATGACTAAATAGTTAGTCAAGAACTGTAATAATAAGGCTATTACACTGTTTCCCAGTAATACATGTACTGACCAGTCAGTACTGACAGTCAGATAACCAACAGGGCACAAATTAATTTCTTGTGGCTTTAACAAATTAAATTAACAAAATATTTATTACGGCCTTATTTTATTTGTAATAATATATTTTGAAGAGAGGAGCATAACTACCCTTGCCCCATCCTTCTACGCCAATGTTCATAAGAAAAGTTTGTTTTACAGAATATATTATTAAAATTTGCAAAAAAAATTATTTTAAATAAAATATAATATTTAATAAAATATAGAAGAAATGATATGCCAATCTAAAGAAATAACATTAAAAAAATAATAATACGGGCAATTTTACAGTCTATAAATATTGTGTTAGGTTGGTCGTCTAAAAATTATACCAAAATGGTGCAAATCCGATGCAGTAAAAACTGAACAAGGCCTATCGTAAGACAAAATAAAAACAACTGCTCGAAATATTTGATTTTGCGAAATAGCGCAACAAAAATTGCAGCAGTTTGTTAAAAATTTGATTAGTATTAAACAAGCTTTATAAACTTGTCCTAAAAACAGGCAATAAAATTTACATTAAGTTTCTTATGAAATAAAAATGCTGCACTTTTGTTAATGTATTGGTTATTATTATTATTATTATTTAATAAAAACAAAAATGCGTAAATATTTTTTATTGCTGTTAAATATAAAACCAAACATCAATTATAAGCCTTTTTCGTTCTAGTAATAAATACTTGATGCTTTTCACTTCTTTAACTACATAAATACATGAAATTTTAAGCCCTTGTTGAATATTAAATTAGTATTAGTAGCTTAATGAAATGATAATATTTACTTGATAAATGTTATATTTATTAATTATTACTGCGTTTATATTATTACATACATATATTATGCAGGAGTATCTTTAGTTCTTAAAAAACTTTAAACAGTAAAAATAACAAAAAACAATAAAAAAATTAAGAGCAGTGGCATAATAATTGCTCTCTTCAAACCTGAGCGTAGACTAAGTGCCAGAGCATTTCTTCATGAAACATTCAACAGTTCCTAATAGTCTTTTTTCGGCGAAAAATTGTTAGAAGGCTTCGAAAATTATGAGCAATAGCTCATTCGACGAGGAATGCAAATCTAAGAAAGGCGTTTGAGGATTTCTTTGGCCAATAAAATTGCAATTGTTATTAACAAAACACGAAAAAATAGCCATTTTTATTTTTGATGATAACTCAAAAATCATAAGAGATAGCGAAAATTGCAAAAAGATCCTTGAAGAGAAGAAAATTTCCGATAAAAAAAATCTAACTTTCGAAGTTCTATCTCCATTATTTAAAATTTTAATTTTATGCTGAAAATGGACCTCCACGCAACATTTTTGGTTGCGCGTTAAAACCGAGTACGCCACACTAAATATTTTTTTTTAGGGTATTAAATATTAATTAAAAATTTTTAAAACATTATGTTGTATTTAGAGGCCCATTTTCAGCGTTAAATTAAAATGATAAATTACGGAGATAGAACTCCGGGAATGAGAACTTTTTCATCGGAAATTTCCTTCCCTTTAAGGATGCAATTTCCGCTACCTTGTATGGTTTTTAAGTTATCATAAAAATTGAAATGGCTTTTTTTTTTGTTTTTCGTTAATAACAATTGCAATTTTTATTGACAAAAAAACATATTTTTAGTAGCCTTTTAACTATTTTTTACAGGACACACTTCTCGACTAGACTATAAGGTTAGCAGTATAATGCCTGGATAATTTCCTTTTTATTTTGTTCTTTCGACTACTTAGAAAATAACAGTTGTGTTTTACCAAAGCAATTTTTTTTAGGTAAACCTAGTAATTTTCATTTTAAAAATTTTATTTAATCGTCACTATAGAAAATATCTACTATGTCGAATAATAAACAACGGTAAAATATATTTTAAAAAATACCTGTCAAAAATATGACATCCATTAACAATAAGACCTCTATTAAAGTAAACATCTATCAAATATATCACACCCATTAATAATTTTGAATGATGTCAAAAATAAAATGTAAATCAAAAATGGTACATTTTAAAAAATTATGTTCTTTAAAAATAACCCATTTTTTAGTCGTTATCGAAATTTGTTCTTTAATTTTTTAGTAGTATCTCTAAAAAATATTATTACTTATTTACGATGCGCCAGTACCAAAACATGCAGATATTGTATTTCATCACATCTTTTAGATAACACAATAGTACCACCACGAACAGTATACATATATCAGTTATATAAATAACTACTACTTCTAAACTACTCGCCGTAACGTCTGAGAACGTTACCAAGACGGGAACTGCACTGTGGTCGCTTATGGTCCTCCAATAAACTACTAACCGAGCCCAACGTTTGCTAAACCTAATCCGGCTTTTTAAAAAATTGTTGATTGTCCTACTATTTTATTAAAAGGACTCTCACTGAAGCCCGACATCCATTGTGTTCGCAATAAAATTACCTTTATTTTAATATAAAAGTCAAATAAATATTTCCAGTTAATAAACGATTACCTGGTTTGACCCAAACAGGATGGAATTATTGTGGCCCATAATAAATACCATATTGAAAATTATTACAATTTTGTTAATAACTTCTAGGTAGACAAATTCAAAAGCCCTCAGTTCAGGTCGCTCATGGTTAATTTTGATTAGTTAAAGCGGCTTTTTATTTTCCCTGATTATATTTCAGACGTAATAAATACTATATTAAAAATTATTATAATTTTGTTGATAACTTCTACGTAGGGATAAATTAGACAAACTTAAAAGCTCTCAGTTCTAGTCGGTTCTGGTTAGTTAAAGCGTCTTCTTATTTTCTTCAATTATATTTTAGACGTAATAAATAGCATATTGAAAATTATTAAAATTTTGATAATAACTTTTACGTAGGGATAATTTAAACAAATTCAAAAGCCCTCAGTTCTGGTTGGTCATGGTTAGTTCTGGTTAGTTAAAGCGGCTTTTTATTTTCTCCAATTATATTTCAGACGTGATAAATCACTAAAGCAGAAATAGTAAACTTTTCCGTTTAGACCGCAATTCTGCCATGGCTTAATCAAATTTTTATTCCAAGAATTTTTGGGCCGCAATTTTGCCATGCATAAACTGGGAAAAAAATTATACCTGCCTTTTTGTAGTCTGGTCAACATGTACCTTTTTGGATAAAATGTTTGTATATTTTTCGATACTTTTTTTTATTTTAGGTTAAAAGCCAAAAATAAGGGAGTTTTTTGTGTGACCGTAGATTTTTCGAAAAAAATTAATACAGAAAATAGTTTTACATGTTACGCCCTTTTTTCTATAATTTTTCTATGTTCAGTTTTTCACCATCATGAACGGTTTCGGAGATATCGAGCGTTGTCACACTATTAAGCCACCTTGTATATGCAGAATGTTTATAAAGTATTTGCACCGGTATTTGTGCCAACTTGTTTGACTTATTCAAAGATAAAAAGTTTATATGAACTTAAAAGATTCCTGAATAACTTTTTTTTTTTGAAGCAGAAATCAATGTTTACATATTAGAATCACACAGTCTGTGTGATTCTAATATGTACATATTTGTTGTAATTTTATATGCTTCTTTAAAAAAAAACTTAAATAATTCTTATCACTAAAAAATTTATATGTACCACCAAATGTATAAAAGCAGGTTGTGTCTTAATTTAACTAAAAATGAAGCGTTAAATAAACCCCTACATTTAAAATATGCTTTTTAATCAAATAATTTAAATGTACTTGTAAGCTTAAAATAGGTATACTTTAATATTTTAATGCAAAAAATATAGTCGCTATCTTAATTTATTTTAAAGTATTAAAAAATATATTTTATTTAAGATTACTTACTTTAAATTATTACTGCCAAAAAAAAGCAAGACCAGCAAAGACTCTTGCAGCAAGACCAGCAAGACCAAGACCAAGACCGGGTGGTGCAAGACAAAGATCTTCTTTTGGCTTGCAAGACCGAGACCAAGACCAGGCTTGCAAGACCAAGACCAAGACTTGGTCTTGGTCTTGCTTTGCTCATCACTAATTTTCAGGGCTCTGTAAAAATTATAAATAAAGATACAGTTCCGAGAGGTAGGACTTTTTTAAAAAATGTTCTCCTCTTTTTAGATCTTTCTTCAAATTTTGAATATCTTTGATAGTTTTCGAGATATTCAAAAAAAAAACCAAACCCCGACTCTTTTTAAAAAATTGTATATAACTTGCAACTTTTATCGGCCTCTTTTGGGAGTTTTTCTTAAACTTTTTAAATAATATTCCGAATCGAATGACACCTTGATCGTAATTTTGGAAGGATATACAAAAATTTCATCCAAAAAGGTACATGTGACCAGACTATTGGATCGCAATTTGGATATGGGCCATAAAATTTACTTGGAAAGCAGATGGGTGCAAATTACCTTATCGTCTTACCCATTCATACCTGACTGTGAACAGAAAAGGGAAGCGACTTAACGTTCGCATATACTTTGGGCTTTCTATTTACGATTGGTATTTATCAGTGATTAGATAAGTGAAGGTATTTAAAAAAAAATATATTAACTTATAATTTTTTAGGCAAACAAATCAAGATACTTTTATTTACATATTATACTTGATAAGTACTAGTTTTCATCCAGTAAGCAGATGGGTGAAGGACGTTTTTAATTTAAATCCAGTATTAATAGCAAACATTAGATATAATGAATTTTCTTAAATTGTAAGTAATAAAGAGATAAAGCGTAATTTAATATGCATCTAAACAGTAAATTTCACCCCTTTTAATTAAATTACCAACAGAGTTTTAGTCGCTTTACAAAAAAGAAGTTGAAGTATAGTGTAGATTAAAAAAAACTCCTTAATGGCAAATTCAGTAATTTAACCGCATCGCAAAGTCTTCTCTTCTCGCTAAAAAAGAATATTAACGAAGTTATTTCGCGATTTGCAGGTTTCCAGTTGTTCGCCCTGTCAACTTTTGCCTCATTAACTCCCGCTTAACTTTGATTATTTTCCAAACGTTGAGCTAATTACAAATTTAGATTTTGCCCGGAAACTTATTTTGTGAGCATTGAGCTTTCAACTCGAACGGCTTTTCTTTAAGATATTTTATTACTTCGTTAATTACAACCAATTACCAAGCCAAGGCTAATTTTCGCTAAATAGAAAATTAATAATATAAAATCAAAAACTTTGCACCGTTTACTGCCTTATGCTTGGAAACTTTGTCTTAACGAAAACTGGAAGGATATAATACGATTTTAATTAGTTTTCCTGGTAATGGTAATAAAAGCATCGAATGTACAATTTTAAATACTTTTCAAGGCTCTTATATAAATATAATATAGCGTTCATTATATGCATCGTAAAATCATAACTTTTATCAAAGACTTCGTGGAAGTTATGTAGTTAGTAAAATTCCATTTGATTTTATATTTCGCTATCTGGTTTGTTGTGCCTTTCTCTAAGCACCTATTAAAGATTATTATTTTTTTAATATTCTAAAATTTAAAGGATGTTTATAGCGGATAGTTGCAGTTTTTCATTACTTCGTAGTTTATTTTTGCGACTTCTGGTTTAACCGGAAGGACAAAAAAATTAAGTACCACCCATACGTTTTTCTTGCCTGTCAGGTTCGCCTTTCAATTATCTTTTTAACCATGGATCACGATGTGAGATTTGCTTTTAAATGGCGTTCAAAAAGCATTTTCTCAAATAAGCTTCATTAGGTTATGATATGCAGCTTTAAAGTGTAGTGTGCTGTGATTTCAAAAGAACGGATGATATCTTACATTATGTTTTACGTTGTTTTGGCCCGGTTAATGTCAGTCAAAGGTGACTTGACTTTTTATATTTCGAAAGAAACTCCTTAAGCCACTATTTTAAAATATACAGGGTGATTTCTAAGTTAACGCTTTTTTTTAACTGTATATAAAACTCATTAAAATAAACAACTTTTTTAAATAACTTTTTTCAAAATACTAAAAAATAAGGAACTAGAAGTCTTTAGGGTGTGCTGCTTGGAAACGTTGAACGTGATTTTCCCGCAATGTTTTCCACCTTTTTTTTTACTTAAACCGACCTGACTTGCAATGACCCGAGTACTTGGGTCCAGAATAAGCCCGCAAGGGAAACCGTCGCGCGTACAATCTCGAAGCAACGTTTGCAGATTAACGACACTTTCCATAAATAAGGAACATATCCACGTATTTATTGTTTTTAGATTGTGCCATTTTCGTGATTTGACAATGATTTAAAATTAAAATTAATTCTCACCTTGTCAGGTTAAAGCAATTGAGCCAAGCGACTAAGTCATACCGTGTGATTAGGGGCAAAAAAAAGTGTAACCTAGCCACACTTTCAAATAAATTTATGTAGCTTTGTTATTTTAGGGTTTTTGAAAAAATTTAATTTAAAAAAGTTGCTTATTTTAACTAGTTTTATACACAGTTAAAAAAAGCGTCAACTTAGGATTCATCCTTTAATATGAAACAATTAGTTTTCTCTTGTTTTTGCCATGTACGATTATTATCATTGATTTGTTTAAGCAATTATACTGTTATTTATTACCTAATTACCGAATGATAAATATTCTTACACTGGAGGTTTTAAATAAATGATGATGATCCCATTTATTAAAAAATAAAAAATGTTCCTTTTATAAAATAAACCAAGAAAAGTTGATTGTATTCCATTTTCCAGAATATTATAAGGTGGTTTGGGATTTTTTTTTGAAAAATGATAAACAATATAACAGTGTGCTTTATACTGTTTATCTGTGGTTGTGTCAGATAGGTACCATCTCTTTTTTCGAAGTCATAGCACACCACGCTTTAATGTAGTTCAAGACGTACAGGTGAGACAATGTAACAATTAGATTTGACATAGTGATAAGCAAAGCAAGACCAATACCAATCCCAGGCTAATTTTGGTCTTGGTCTTGCAAGCCAAAAGAAGGTCTTGGTCTTGCTATGATTTTTTTAGTAGTAATAATTTAAATTAAGCAATCTTAAGGAAAAATAAATATTTTTAATATTTAAATATAAAGAAAGATGAAGACTACATTTTTTGCTTTAAAATTTTTAAATATACCAAATTTACCCTTAAAGTAATAAATTTAAATTATTTGATTAAAAAGTATATTTAAAATGTAGGGCTTAATTTATTTATGGCGCTCCATTTTTAGTTAAATGAGACAAACCCTGCTTTTATATATTTAGTGACATAAAGAGACATTTTAGTGATAAGAATTATTTTTTTTTTAAAGAAGCATATAAAATTAACGCAAATACAAAACTGTGTACTGTGTAAACAGAAATAAAATAAAGACTTAACATTTTAACCAGATGTAATGTAAAATTTCGGTAAAATTGATTCTGATATGTAAACATTGCTTTCTTAAAAAAAAGTTATTTAAAAAACTTTTCAGTTTATATAAACTTTTTATTATTATTATTTTTTACATTAGTCAAACATTTTCCGTACAAAGTTTGTAGAAATACTTTACCAACATTCTGCATATACAAGGTGGGTCAATAGTGCGACAAAGTACGATATCTTTAAAATCGTTCATGACAGTGAAAATCTAAACATACAAAAATTATAGACAAAAAGGGCGTAAAATGTAAAATTATATACTATTCCAGAATTTTTCCAACAATTCACTGCCACTCAAGAAAACTTCCTTATGTTTTTAACCTAAAATAAAAAAAATATGGCGAAAAATTCATTAAAAAAAATTGTTACCCTGTATATGATGCTGGAAATTGTTTAACTGTTATATAGAAACAATGTCGACGTAGATGATTTTTAAATATCATTTTCGGTTTTGACAAAAATAAGGTCATTATTCTTTTGGCATTGTTTTGACTTTTTCGTCCAAACCGAAAGTAATATTTAAAATCCATTCATATAAAAAACATTTATATATTATGACATGACAAATATATTTTGTTATCAATCCATTACGTTCTCATTTATATCTTAGTTTTAAGAAGCAATCTAATGGTGCCACTTACAGTAGGGAATAAAAATAACGTATTTCTGGATTTTGGAAATGTTTAATCCACCCTGTAAGTGGCATCACTAGATAGCTAATTTAAAAAAAAAACATTGGGAATATGACAGTAATTTTCAGCTTTTATAACTTTAGTACCTAGTTTTTCTCGATCGTGAACGGTTTCGCAGATATCGAGCTTTGTCGGACCATTGAGACACCATCCCATTTTTTTTTAAACATGTTATTGAATTTACTTGTTAGTGTTGTTAGAGAACTATATAAAAGAAAAAAGATATCGATTTAATTATTATTTTATTAAAGAAACCTGTTACTTAATAAATTATCTCCTTTTTGGCAGTTCTCGACACATTTTTTGTCATGTCGGAATGAAATACCACTGTATATTGAATATGAAAATTGAATATTATAATAACAAAAAAAAAGTCACAGAAGTGCAAGAGTCTTGCAGGTCGGTCTTGGTCTTGGTCTTTCAAGTGAAAAGGCGGTCCTGGTCTTGGTCTTGCTGCAAGACCAAGACCGCAAGACCGGTTTTGCTTATCACTAATTTGACGTATGCTTTAATAATTGTCTAAAATGATTAACTTAAATAAAAAAGTAAAAAGTTGCTTCTGATTTCTCAGGGAATAGAAAGAATTTATTCCCTTTCCAGTTTTCAGCAAATTACGCAGGAAACTCAAAAAAATAAAAAATGGGGGATATTCTATTTAAAAGAAAAAAGTTGTTATTAAATTCTCAAAAATAGAACACCTGGCAACGTCGCTTGTACTTCCCAGCGAGAGCAATTTGTTGTTTTTCTTCTTTCCAGATTTCATACCGTGTGTCCCACTAGTTCGTGAGATAATTGGACATTTCGAGACTTTTGGGATACACTGTAGATTTAAATGTTTAAGTTAGTTTTAGTTTGTAATTTATTCTCCTAAGTGTCTTCACCAGCGTTGTTCACTTTTTTCTGACTCAGTTTCTGGCTCCTCTGATCAAATCTTACAATTACGATTGTGATTGTTATACAATTCTTATGTTGTTTTAGTTAAATTTATTTATTTTTAAATATAATGAAAATTGACTAAATGTAAATAAATATTTACAGGCTAAACTGAAAAACTACATCTATTTTAGATGACACCACCTCTAATGATATTTATGACAACCACTCTATATCGGCATTTTTGTCGTTATGGATATCTGCTAACACTGGTTTGACACTGATCACATAACTTCTTAAAACAGAACGAATCAAAGCGTTGTTTAAGGGGAGGATGTAGACCTTATTAATATCAATGCTGCCAAATGTAGTCCTTTAAAGAATTAATAATAACGGCGTCATACATAATTCGTCCGCTTATTAAATATTGGTTACAATAACAATACGAAATTTAAATTTAAAAAAACTGTTCACCTGTTTACATAAATAATAGCACACATCTCACGATTTAAAAAAATGTTTTTTAACATGTAAATATAGAAGAAAATCTAATTTGTTTACTTTAAACTGCTTTTTTCTACAAAGGTGTTAAAAATTCAATTTTTAACACTATCTAGATGCCTTAAAAATGTTACTTTAAAGCACTAGTGCCCTAAAGTAACATTTTAAAGCACTAGTGTTAAAAGTGAAATGTTAAATTTTGAAAGGTGACGTCAACGTTTATTTATTTACTAACATTTATATTAATTGTACAATTCAAACAACTTGGAAAACAAATTCCTTTCACGGTTCTAGCATTTTCTGTATAGTTAAGGTGGATTAAACAGAAAAAACCGCATTCTCACCAGCATCAACAACGGTTGTTAGAATTCATAAAAAATGCCAACTTCAATAATTTTTATATACGATGCTATGTAAAAGCTGTATCTTCCAAGTTTTGAATAATTTAATTCTTAACTGTATTATTGCGTTTGTAGAAAAAATATTGTATGATATTTATGTTAAAAGTACGTTTTAAGGCACTCATGTGAGTTTCACATTCGTGCCTTAAAATTGTACTTTTATCCCTTATATCATAAATAACTATTAATAAATAAATAATTAATTATAACCATATAAATACTTTTGTTTCAACATGCTAAATTTAATTTGTAATCTTTTAAATATTAAATTCGTAGACTATCATTGCAAACTAGCAAGTAGTAAAAATACTTTCCGGTTATAGTAGAGGAGCCGAAGAGAGATCGTTCTTCACCGATCTGTTAACCGAATGAAACCCATTTTTTTTGTTAATCTTACACATAAACAAATGCATTTTGACTATATTGCCCATTAAAATATGGTCAACACTATTTTTAATTAAATTAACTTTAATCAACTTTTTTTTTTAACTTTGACTACGTGATAACTAAATAAATTTTGTATAGATCGAAATTTTGAACCGTACAAAACATGCCTAGCTGGTCTTGCCCGCCCATTTTTAGTCAAGTCAAACAGGTAAGTTTTTATAAGTGACTATTATAATTTGAGAACTAAAATAATTAAATATAAAACGCGTTGATATACTCTTGCCGGCGAAAAAATGTTCAAGTGACCTATTGTCAAGCTTTGAAGTTTATAACGCCACTAAAAATTAAATTAAAAAAATTGATAAAAAGTGTTTTGTGTGTTACTAATATATTATACAATTACATAAGAAAAATAAAAATAAACCAACAATTACCAACATTTAATTTCAGCGAATAATTTAGTACCTCTTTATTAAATATTTAGTTATTGATAAAATAATTATAATGCATTCACGTAAATATATCAAATTGTAAATTAAAAAAAAACGAGTTTATTAGTTGTCACTTCCAAATGTTACTAGACTATAGACAAGCTCTGTCTTTCACTGTTCTATATAAAACGATCTTGCGCACTCACTCTGATTTGACGAATACGCCGGGCGCAGCGACCATACTTTGTCTTCCTCTACTACACTTGTCGGGCGATTCGCTCTCTCTCTCTCGCGCGCGCATCTGCGTTATAAACTTCAAAGCTTGACAATAGGTCACTTGAACATTTTTTCGCTGGCAAGAGTATATCAACGTGTTTTATATTTAATTATTTTTATTCTCAAATTATAATAGTCACTTATAAAGTTTTACCTGTTTGCACCTGCACCAGATAGTCTTGACTAAAAATGAGCGGGCAAGACCAGCTAGGCATGTTTTGTACGGTTCAAAATTTCGATCTATACAAAATTTATATAGTTATCACATAGTCAAAGTTAAAAAAAATGGTTGATTAAAGTTAATTTAATTAAAAATAGTCTTGACCATATTTTGATAGGCAATATAGTCAAAATGCATTTGCTTATGTGTAAGATTAACAAAAAAATGGGTTTCATCCGATCAACAGATCGGTGAAGAACGATCTCTCTTCGGCTCTTAGACTATTAATGCCCAAGTTTAGATTATGCTTTTTAAAAATCCACCCTGAAAATTTATTATTTCTTGATTTAACCAAAGAAAAGTCAAGCTCGTTTGAAAAAAAAAAACATAAGTGTCTGAAAAACCTCCCTTCACTTTAAATACCAAAGCAAGCAAATAAAAATATTTTTCGAAAGCACACATTTTATTTTCAATTAGGATTTTCTGGCTCTAATGCATCTAAATTCAATTGAAAAAATAGGGATTCAGGGATCGATTTTCATATGAAAGAGCAAAATAGCTGTTTACTTATTCGATATCCTAATTTGCGTGTGCGGTAGAAATGAGGCTTCCAGCGGCACAAAGCCGCGATAATGGGGTGCCAGAGATTTTATTAGCTTCCCCTTACCCTTCAATCTTATGTAAATAAAACGATTTACTTGTAGGGTATCACATATCCATCGAAGCTGATGATTATAAAACTCAGTGAATTTTTTTGGCTGCAGTCTGTAAACGTTACCACTTTTATTAAGCTTGCTTTGTAAATTTAAGAACAAAAAACTACGAATGAATATTCGTTTATCCAATTAAATTTCTTTATACTACAACATCTCATAAAAAATGTAGGGCTATAGGTATCTGGGCATAGCAAACAGGTATACGGGGCAATTTTAACCGAACTTGCCAGGTACTCCGTTCGATATAGATTATTTGGACACAGAAGATAAATAATTAGTACATTAAATTGGTAGATCTTCCAGTGGTGAGTTTATTATGAGGGTTTAATATCAGTTATAGATGAATGATATAAAACTGTCTATGGGATGTATTTATACTATTGCACTTAATATGAATTTCAGTTTGGAAGTTTAAAAGCGCAATAGTTCATGTAAGTTTTTTTTTAGTTTCAGTTAGTTTTTCACAAAAAAACACTTTTATTATTGGCACCTTAAATTGGGTTTACCAACAGTTTTTACTAACGAAGACGGACGGATGAATGGCGGCACATACCTATTAGCAGAGCTGTCGCAATTACTGAATTACTTTTAAAAAGTAATTCAAACATAATTACCAATTACTAGCATTTTTGTTAAAAGCAATTAAATTATCAATTAAAACTAAAAGCAATTAAATATTTTTACAATTACTCTATTTAAATTACCACATATGTTAAACTATATGCATCATACGCGCACGTCACACTATTCAAACTGCTTTCTCGGCAAGTTTAACATTAAATGACTCTAAAATAAAAATTTCTTTCTATCCTACCTCAAAGATCAGCAGATTTTTCCACAAAAAAGGGTATAAAAAAGCATCAATCGAAAATACCAAATCGGCGCGTAGGCGGCGTTCGCCGGATTCAAAGCGGCCCGCCCTGTTTCAAGATGCTCTTTCTGGCTGGCCAAAATTCTAGCAGTTTTTTCACAAGGAAACGTAATAGAGTTTTTCGTAGTAATTCAATTATTTATTAGGTTATGGAATTAATTTCTATGTAATTCAATTGCTTTATAAGAAATCGAAGTACTTTCTAAGTAATTGAATTACTTGGGATTCATGAAAATCAATTACCAATTACAATTACATTATATTATTAATTGATAATCCAAATATAATTACCTTTTTCGGAAAGTAAGTGATCCAATTACTGAGAAGTAACTGAATACCATTTTTTAATTTAATAACCGTCAGCTCTGGCTACTGATATTAAAATAAAATTTCTAAGTAAAACTTACCTCTACTCGCTCCTCTTTCAAATCCACTTTAAGAGCCAACTGTTCCCTAAGCACCACGTCTGGATAATGTGTCTGTTCAAAAGTAGCTTCCAATTGTTCTAACTGTTCTTCACTAAAGATGGTACGGTGTCGCCGTTTTCTTTTTGGCGGTTGATGATGGTGACCACCAGTAGTCAATGAAGCTGCTTGTGATGCTGCGGCCAGGGCATGAACGTAGCCTGGATAAAGTCCTGGGTAGGCCATCGCTAAAGAAATACAATTTGTTAATAATAATTGTTAAATTTGTTAATAATTGTTGCGACGACAATAATTTTACTATTGTGATTGACAAATCACAAATTAATAGAAGCGATTTCTTAATAAGCAAAAATAACAGTGCACATAAATTTATTTAAATAAATTCTAAAAAGGACTAATCAGAATATTTATTGATTTTCATAAATTATAAAAATGTTAAAGCTTTTAGTATAAAAGGTGCAAGTTTCTCCGCGCAATGTTCTCAACAGGGATAGTAACGATTGGCTACTAAGAACTTTGGATCATCGTGGCTTGGCAGGTAATAAGTAGCAAAGGAGTAGAAAATTTGACCCAAAATTGTTACCGCGGAAAGCGTAGTAATTTAGAAATATAAGAAATCACGTCATTTACTGCCAGAAACTTAATATTGTGGAAAATGTAATTAAAGATAGTTATTTGGATATATCAGATAGTTCCATTATACCGAGTGGGTCTAAGAGATGATTCCCCCTGTAAAAATTTTATTTTTAAAGTTTAAAAAATATATATTAGGTATTAGTGATGTAACGAATATTCACATTCGCATTCGCATATGTTTGCATATTCGCATTCGCAAATTTCTGCGAATATGAATATCATATCATTTCTTATTTTTTTATTACAAGAAAAAGTAACTTAACCTCGTAATCACATTTTCAGTCTTCACTTTATCATTAGTCTAGGACGAATCGGCGCATGAGTACCGAAAACTATTCCACCTCAATTTTTTATACGATCCTCTTTCAATTGCCCTACTTATGATATATACAGGGTGTCCGGAAATTCCGTTCGTATATTTTAAGGGGTGATTCTACACAAAAATATATGAAAAAAAGTTCATATGAACATATGCCTGGAAATGGCCCTTTGAAGATGGTCTTCAAAAACTGGTTTTTATTTTTTTATCTCGGGAACTCGGTTAGATAATTTGGCCCTATTTTTGGTTGTTAGACTTTTTTGACTTTCTAATTTCGAATTAAGATAGCGTAATATTGTTTACATAAAAAAGGTATTCTTGGAACATTTTGCCAGACTAACAGTTCTCGAGTTAGAGTGATTCGAAGAAAATACTACATTGTTACTATCTAAAGTGTGTTTTATTAAGAAAGCATTAAAGTAGGCGCATTAGGTCCGTTATCATATTCTTAAGTTATATTTTTTTGTTATACAGGATCTCCAAATTGTAAAAAAAATGTAAGACCAATATTTTTCATATTATGGATCATATAATTACAAATTAAATATTCTCGAAGCAAAAGATACAAGATTATAAGGAGAGTTTTCTCATTGTGTTTCTAGACTTCGTTCTTAGTTGTTAAATGCTAGTCTTTACTAAACATAAATAAAAATAATCAAGGAAACTATGTTTTTTAAATACATCCAAGGCAATGGTATTTACATTAAAAATACGCATTTTGAAAAATCTTAGATGAGATTAGGAGGCAGGAAGTCGAGCCAAATCTCATGACATCTTACTAAGGGTAGAGGGGGCTCGAAAAATCGCCAGTCACCTCACTTAATTAATGGACGCCCTTCTTTAAAAAGTGGTAGGGCCTCCCAGCCTCCAACCTAATAAAGACCACTGGTAATCAGGGCCGGACTCAACTTTAGCGCCGCCCCTGGGCTCTGGAGAAAATGCCGCCCTATCAACGAAATTTTACTTAAAATTAACGTTTTCATATACAATTTTTAAAGTTAAACTTCTTTATCCACGTATTGGGAGAAATTTTATAGCCACGTTAAAAAAAAAAAATCGTCAAACTCTCCGTCAACGCTCTCCCAAGACAGGCCAAAAATTATTATTATATTGATATTTTTATGATTTTCCTTATATTTATTAGACCACTTTACATCTTTTAAAATTTTTTTGCAAAATTCAGGATGCCTTTTGTGTTCCGTGAAATTTATTTTTAAATTTGAAATTAGCGAAAAGTTGCAGGGATGTCTTGTTGGGGCAAACGTTTTACCAATTATCTTTTTGTTTAAACCGTAACGATTTATGTTGAATATAAAATTAAATAAAATTTTAACCCTTTTTATTTTAAAACACAGTATCTGCATAATTTTTTACCTGATTTTTTGTCAGTGTTGTTGGACACTATTTTTATTACTCTTTTGGCTAACTTTTCCGAATAAGAAGGTATTTTATTTATCATATTATAAAGATGATTTCAACACAAATGCACTTTCTAAAGAAACTTCGCCGCCCCAGAAAATTTTCCGCCCTGTGCCGCCCGAATGCCCCTAATGTAAATCCGCTACTGCTGGTAACAATAAAGAAACCTTTTTGTACTACTGTAACACTTAATGTATCCCGGCCAAGTAATCACAAAAGCTGCTATAAAATAAAAATATAAGATGCCTTTTTGACATTTTTTTTTGTAGGATTCACACAAGTGGAACACCTTACTCTTTGAGTATACACCACTGGGTACCTTATAAGATTATTTGTTATCATGAAATTTTTAAAGTTTTAGAGACAATAATTTTATATTATAATTTGTATAGTTCCTATACCTCATCTATAAGAAAGTGTTAACCTTGCATTAAACAAATCATAAAATTTCGTAAATATATTTGTCTCTGTGAATGTTTTTAAAAATTGATATCGTAAGTAGAGTTTTTTTACTAAAAAAAGTTTATTATAAAAGTAGTAGACACAACATTGGGTTCCAAAATAATAGTTAATCCATTAATGTCAAAAAGACTGACAAGGATTTTTTCCTCACAAAATAGGCTTGAAAAATCTAAATTAAAAATTTCAAAATTTTGCTTTCTGGTTTAATATTTGTAAAAATATTACGCAATATCTTAAAACAACAGATGTTACATTTAAATAACGAAGTAACTCTTATGTTTAGCCTTGTTGATGGAATCAATGAAGCATGGAGTCACGGTAAACCACAAAAAGAGCATAAATTGTTTTTTTTTAACGGTGTTAAAGAAGTGAAACACACTTCACACTTCTATAGGACATTTTTCCTCGGGATTCTATGCCAATAATTTTTAAAATAGTCTATATCAACCCCTTCATGTCGACTACGACCTCCAAGGGGGCTATATCGACTGTCAAAACAACATTTAAAATTATAGTTCAGTAACTGAAGACCTAAAAGTACCCAAAGCTGTAAATAAATCTGTACAGTTTTCACTTGTGGCGCAATTCTTAGGTCTTCGCGAATGCTTTCGAGCGAGAAAAAGTTTATCACGATCCCGATGTGGGAACCCGCTGAAAATGGCCTCCCAAAGTCTCAAAAATAAGTTTTCCGCGAATATCTGCCAAAATATGGGTATTAGAGAATTTTTGTGTAGACAAAAAACGAAGATCACCTCGAAATCTATAAAAATGGTCCCTACCATTATTTTCCCAACACCAGAATTTTTCGCAAAAACGGCCGTCGAAAAGTCTACAACATTCCACACTGGATAGATGTGGTAGTAGCCTAAAAAATGCAGATGGGCAAAACAATTTTTAATCAAAACTCAAGATAGATAGTGAAGGAAATTTTCTGGGATCATTGAACACTTGCTAAGGTCTCATTATAAAAAAGAAATGTTAATAACAAACCATTTTTAAAAAAAATCAATAAATTAATGAGATACTCCCAAAATATTGTGAGAAAAAACTTTGACCCCTTTTTTAAATATTCTAGAAAAATCAGAATGGACCCAAACTCATATGCAATGATAGGAACGGGTTTTACCATTCCGATGAACTTTGAATGATTAAGTACATTATTGCCCGAGTAATGGAACAATTCGTCCGTCCGCTTATAAGTGAATCCATGAAGATAGCGGCATTCTAGCGGTAGAGCGGCAGCTGAAAAGAGGGGAATTATGGGTCCCGTTATCTCGAAAACTATCGATTTTTCGAAAAAAATTATTGGGACCATTTTTGTAGACTACAAGGCGATCTTCATTTTTTGTCTAAATAAAAATTCTCCAATTATTATATTTTGGTAGATATTAGCGAAAAACCCATTTTTCGGGCCTTGAGGGGCCATTTTCAGCCCTTTCCCACCTGCTAATGTTGATAAACTTTTTTTTGCTCGAAAGCATCCCCAAAGACCTAAGAATTGCGCCACAAGTGAAAATTGTACAGATTTATTTACAGCTTTGTCCCATCATTTACTGGACTATTATGGAATTCATAAAAATTAAATATTTCAATTCAAAACCGAAAAAGCATGGCAAGTAATTTACGAGACAAAAAAGATTATTGAACTATGTTTTATGGTAAAGTAACCTAAACTAACAATATTACTTTTTTTTTAAATTAAATATTTATTAGTTTCAAAGTAATAAAAAGTCACGTTTTAAACTAAATAAACGAATTACTCGTGTCTAGCGAAAGAAAAGTTTTACCCAACAAAAAGACCGTCGAAATAAGCTTTTAAACAGAATTCCCGCAAGATTAAAATCGTCTTACTTAAAAATCCAGCAGTTTTTATAAGTTACTTTTCTTTTAGTTTAGTGTGGTCATGCATGCAAAAATGCCGGCGAGGGAGCGGATTTTTCCACCCAACACCCCAACTCTTGCGGCTCTCAGCTCAACCTAAAAAGCATAATATTATTATTTCATACTTAAAACGCTTGGGGGCTCTAAAATCGATTTTACTTCTATAAAATTTGCCCGGCGTTATTTAATGGATTTAAATGGATATACAAAACATACTTTTTTGCTCTTTTTTATAACAATATTTTTATTAAAAACTCTAAATGAACAAAAATATTGAATTAGCAATGTATACTGTATTTTGGCTGTTTTTATAGAATTGTTTGTTTTACGTTTTTTCATAATTAAAGTCCTATTAGGTCGATTCTTTGTTTTTTTAATTAAGGGAAAACAACAACAATAAAAACATTGAATTTAAAAATCAAATATGATGTAATCAAACTATTATGTTGAATTGAAATATGAGTCGTAAATAAAAATGCGCCATGCACAATATTTTTTTATCGAGAAACAAAAACAAATCGGACTCTATTATTATTTTTAATATTTTTTATTAATTTTCTTTTGTCTTTATTATGCAATAAAAATATGTTTTTATAAACTAACTCGAAATTGTTAAAAATAGATGGTTTTTATACATTTTTAAATTTATTTGTTATTACTCTAAACTCTACAGGTAAATCTATTCTATAAAATGAGTTTTGATAAATTATACTATAGAATTTAAAAATGAAATATTGTTGTGCATCATCGGGTCAAGTATAGTTTTTACTTTCTAAACATGTCTTTAAAATAACTGTACAATAATCTCTAGTGTTTACTGCTAAAAGTACGTTAGAATTTTTTTAACATATGAAAGACAAGAAATACAAATATTAAAAATTACACTTATAAACGCCCTAATTTCACTTAATATATTTACAAATACAGGGTGGGCCAAAAGTAGGTAACCCATTTATTTTTTAAATATTGTATTTAATAAGTTTAGTATAATATTTTTTTAAACAATAAGAAGTGTTTGTGAAATATTGTGTTCTAATGTAGTGTAAAAATCAAGAATTCTGCTCAAAAAGAAGGAGGAATAGTGTAAATAAGGCTAGTTTGATTTTCAACTTTGATGATGAATATCTCAAAAACGAAAGGTTGCCAAAAAATATTTTTTTAGATTCGTAATCAGCGCCCCAAAAACCCCCGAATACCAAATTTGGTCAAAATCGGAGAGGAGGCAACTTTCGAGACAATTACCTTGCCTCGAGTTCAGGATTCATTTTAAAAGCAGCAGAAAAACTACTACAAAAATGATATGATTGATTTTTGATTTAAATGTAATAAATATATGGTTAGTACGTCTATTTGACAATCAATATTTACCAACAATATCTACCAGATATCCATGACTACCGACTTGCTATCGCTGTTATAATAGGTGTTCAAATATATTACCAAATTATTAACGATTTTTGAATAATGTATTAATTTTGACTTATTTGGAGAAAAAATAGTATATATCATACGGACTAAAATTGCTTATTTTTACTCGCAAAAAAGATGCACTTTTAATTCTTTATAATATAATATACACCATAATATTTTATGTACGGTTTAAAACAATTGTATTACTGACATCGAAAAATTTGTCTGATCCGGCAACAATTTTATATGATTTTTGACATTTGGTTACTACATGTTATAATAAAAATGTTGACACCGGGAATCCGCGTACCTAAGTACAGCTAAAAATATATAAATTTTAATTTTAACCCAAATTCTCAAAACGCTTACAATAAAAGCACCCACCTGCGCTGAAGGCAAAGTAGGCTAAAAACCTAAGCTAGCGTGAATTTACACTTGACAGAAGGCATACATTAACCGCTAAATCTCCATATTCTTACCGGATTTCTTGGGCGCAAAACTTATTGATTTCGACTTATTTTTTCTTACGGTACATCGCTTCAATGAATATATTTGCAGTTAAGTTGATTTGAATGAAGAAATATTTCTATTTTTAGCTATTATTCGTGTCCGATTTAGCAGAAATAAACAGTTGAAGAACTTAGTTCGATTACATTGTGCTAAGTGTGTACGCAAGTACCTTTGGCTTTACCTCCCATATAGACCTTTAAATTATAACAGAACTACAGATTTCTCCATGTACTTAAGTCAAAGGATCTTGGCCGTTACATACTTTTTTAAATTTTATGTCAGTGATCTAATCAAAACTAAAATAGTTCGAAAATATCCGATATATGACGATTTTTATAAATATATATATATATAAGTATATTTATATATATTTGTTTTATATAATATATATTTATAACAATGAGTAACTCCAAGAAAATCAGGGTTTAAGAAAATATCCGATATATATATATATATATATATATATATATATATATATATATATATATATATATATATATATATATATATATATATATATATATATATATATATATATATATATTTATCAAATGTTTGATATATATCCATTTTGTTAATAAACAGTTATACTCGATAAATACAAAAATTATTTAATGCTTCCTAAATGCTTAATAATGAAGGAAAATCAATTCTACACTTTGTCAATTACTTTCTTTGTAAAAAATAATGGAATAAACACAAAAAAAGACTTACTCTTTCATAACGAAATTTTTCTGTAACGACTGACGCCATTAATACCGGCAGAAATGTTGCCATTTATGGATTAGAACATACTATATTAGGGAGTATGTTTTAACTCTACTTCAATGCCATCAACATTTGGGAGGTAAAAATACAGTAACAAACGCCAAAAATTACTTAATATTATAAAATTTTTAAACCATTTTTGTCTTGATATATGTTATAAAAAATCATTTGATATATATTGGATATATATCATGATATACATATATCCATTGATATATATATATATATATATATATATATATATATATATATATATATATATATATATATATATATATATATATATATATATATCCTCGAACCCTGACTTAAATAGGGCAACTAAAATGTATATTTAAATTTAATATATACAAACTGTTTTAGTGAATGTCTTAACCCTAAACCTATAAGTAGGTACTCCTATCCGATACAATAGTTGTAGTTTTGCAAGTTTTATAGAGTCATTTTAGTTGTTAGTTTTAGTGTCCTAATGAGGGTTCGTTTTATTGCCTTTATATAACCGCACTGGTATATTTTTAGGTACCTACCTATGGGAGCATATTAAAATTGCGGCCCAAATAGCCAGGTCTAGACTTTTTCCCAGTTTATACCTGCAAAATTGCGGCCCAACAACTTTTGGAGTAAATTTAATTTGATTAAGCCGTGACACAATTGCGGCCTAAACGAAGAAGTCAACTATTCCTGTGATTCAGGGATTTATCACGTCTAAAATATAATTGGGGAAAATAAAAGCCGCAATTAGGCTATTATTTTTACCAACCTAGTGATTTGGGCCGCAATTGTCCTAGGCCGCTCGTGCAGATGTTATTATTAAAAGTAACTTTTAACAGAGGTATTCTTTAAATGGCACATGATTTTTTAGCGAATTTTATTAAAAATGCCAATTGTACTTAATTATTCATCCTTGCTAACGAAATTTTTATCACGGAAAATATTTAAACATATTTTATTGTAAAACATTTTAATGGATTATTATTTAATAAAAATAAGTAACTTTTCTTATTTTAGCACATACGAGTATTTAATTTTAAAGAAGTGAATTGTAGTACCGTCATCTATTCATCGATTTTAATAAACATCCCTAACATCGTTAAATGTGTTTGACAAAAACCAATATTTTATTTCATTTAGCCAACATGCAACGAGTTAGCTTTTTATTTTGTAAAAAAAAAACCTTAATAAAAATTTCCTTTTCCTTTTTATACGACAATAGAGTACTTTATAAATATAGTGCCAATGAAACCATTAAATAGCGAGTCCCACACTGGTTAAGCTGTGGCAAAAGTACCAAGGTATGAGTAACTACCTCTTCTAAAATTAGATTTTTTTCTACCTACTTTAAAAATTTTCCAATATACCCAACAATCAATATATAATTAGTAAATTACCATAACAATATTATGGATTGTACACAGTGTGTCCCAAATTTGCAATGAATATATAGGAACTCGGAAACTGTCATGGATAGAAAAACGATTGAAAAATAAACGATTTATTTTTTGTTTTTGATCGCGAAGACTTAAAGTCTATAAACTAACGTACCGTGGGGTCTTAAGTATAGTAAAAGGCAGTTTAATAACACGAGAAATATTTTCAGATTTGGAGGAGAAGGGAAAATCTCTGCAAGCAGAAGGTTCCACAGACTGGATACTCTAGGGATGAAGAGACGAACAAAGTGGGAAGTTTTGGGTCTCTCAAGTTGAAATGTAAAGGGATGCATAAAAGTGACACTACGTGTTGCTTTTATGCTGCCATGGGACAAATAATACTGGCTAATTGTGCGTCGTTGGGCAAAAAAAGAAATCTAAAACATACCCGTGCTTAAGTTGTAGTTTTTGTCTTTTTGGTTTTTAATTTATTAAAAAAAAACTTACATATTAAGTTTTTCAAAAATATACTGTACCTTTTTTTATTTTTTTATATCGTTTAAATCTGTACAACCAGGCAAAAACGTTTTGATATCTTTAAACCAACAACTTTCTTTGTTCTTATTATTTTCTGTGATACTTTACACAAGTAATATAATTAATAAGATGTTAAAATTATTTACGTTATTTTTAAAGAAAATGTCCGAACGATGAACTAATACTTCAAAGATCACAGAATAAATAAAAAAAAATCTAATGGCTTGATTTTCATTTGGTGGCTAAACTTTACCAAGACGAGATTTTTTATTAACCTTTTACAACCTATCATTCGCAAATCTCAAATTCAAGAATATTAAAGTATTATTCAACAAAAAGCAATTACACTATGCATTTAGTCATATTTTAGTATCTGGCTTTTTACCGACTGCATTATGAGCGTTGCATAGCCGAGTCCGACTGTTCAGTATACAAGTAGTAAAAAAAAGAATTTAACTATGTTTTAAAAAAACATTAACTGCCCTTTTACAAACTCACTTTACAGTTAGATTTAAAAAAATAAACTTGTTTAACAAATGTGTTTATCGATTTAAATAGTTTTTAGATATTAAAAATATATAGTAGGTATATTTGCAGCAACATCTAATACTGTAAAAACCCAAAAAGATAAAACTGCGCCTCGAGAATAATTAAATTACCAAGAAAATCATCTTTCCCAAACTGGGACACACTGTATAATCTATCCTAACAACTACTTAGAGGTATTATGCCTATTGTAAAATATACATTACAGGGGTGCTTAATTACTTCAAATATAAAAATATATATTATAGTAAATGGTGCAGGTAACAAATTATAACAGCAGCAAGACTTTCAATTTTAGTTCTAAATAGCATTTCAAGATGGAAACATTATCCGAATTTATGAACAGAAAAGTGAGTGGAGTTATATTAGTGAACAAACATTACTACAGACTAAGACAAATTACTTCGAAAGGTTTAGTGTGGAAGTGTTATGAGCAATCATGTGATTCAAGGATAGTAACGAATCCAGAAGGTGTCATAACAAGTCAACTGGTGCTGCATTTTCATCAAGAACAAAATGTTGGTGAAATAGTAACGGGTATGTCGTCACTACACATTGTCAAGAGAAGAAAAAAGAGAAAGAAAAAACTGTAAAACCAATACCAAGAAAAAGATTTAGAAGGGATACTAGCGACCTTAGAGTTTTTGTTTTAACTAAAATATGGACAAGAAGAATACTTGTCGATGCTGCGGTAGAGGTTATGAAGAAGCTCTGACTTTCTTCCCAACACCTTATTGACCTGACTTTTTTTAATACTTTATGTGGTTTCCTACGGTAAGTTTTTTTTATTTATATGCGTTTATACACGACGTTACAGAACTTTTATTAATTACAAACAGGGCCAGATTTAACTTTTTTCACCCTAATATGTAAATATTTTTTGGATATTAGAACGAAAAATTTAGCATTAAAAAATGTAAACTACACTAGTAATTTTTATAAAAATTTAATAAACAAATTTAAGAAAAGTAAAACATACGGAAAATTAAATAACAATTTTTTATAACAAAGGAATTTCATAATATAAAAACAAAATATAAATTAAAATGTTAAAACAAATAAGTATATTGTTAAATATTTTTTTTAAATTATTTACGATTACATTTTTTTAAAAACTAATCGTAAATTTGCCGCCCATTATATTTGCCGCCCTAGGCTTCAGCCTACTCAGCCTTTGCGTAAATCCACCTCTGATTACAAAAATGATTACATTGTTTGTTTTTCTATTCATCCATTTGTTTTTGTTAAGTGAAGTGCATAAAAAATATGGTAATTGTTTAAAAAGTTGCGGCAACGCCGATTTTGATAAACGAGTGTTTTTTAGGGTGCCGATTACGAATCTGAAAAAAATTAGTCGGAAACGTTTTGTTTTAGAGATATCCATCATCAAACTAACCTAGTTTTCACCATATTCCCCCTTTTTTGTACACAATTCTTAATTTTTACACTAAAATGGCACACAATACTTTATAAACACCTTTAAAAAACTTGTTTTTATATTTATTTTACACCTTTTCTCCATTTAATTGCGAATTTTTCCTTTCAAACGTCGCGACCATGTTTGCCCAAAATATCTCCAATATATACATGGTTGCGGTATTTGAAAGTGAAGCTTTGCAATTAAATGGAAAAACAAGTGAAAAATAAATATAAAAACAAGTATTAAAAAGGTGTTTATAAAATACTGTGTGCCAATTTAGTGATAAAATTAATAATTGTGTGCAAAAAGAAGGAAGAATTGTGAAAATAAGGTTAGTTTTTTGACAGATATCTAAAAAACGAAAAGTTTTTGACGAAAAATTGTTTTAGATTCCTGATTAGTACCCCCCTATAGATATCAAAAATATCTTTCTAATTGTCGAAATCTATGTCCAATCTAGAGGAAATACAGGATTTGCAAATATGTGTTTATGCACGATAAAATCATTATTTCGGATCTAGCTGAAAAAATAGCTTTTATGAAGTTTAGTTTTTAAAAAACGTTTCAAACAAATATTTCATATTATTTTATATTTTTAATTAAAATTATTTACTCGTTTTATATTTCTCCTTATAGCACGGGAGACAACGTAACTTTACTCCACAAAATTTTATTCGAAAATAGTAGTTAACCTATATTTTATACCAAAACAAGTGTTAGATAGTCGTTGTGGTGCTAGTCAAGATAAATTTAATTTAAAAAAACAATCAAAAGTCGTTTTGATTAACTTGAAACTTTGTATAAACAATGCTTTAAGGTTAAAATGATAAAAAAAATCAGCTGCGTGAGTAATAAAAGATTACATGTGAATTGCTTGCATAAAACAGCCTAAATAATAATAAAATTAATTTTTAAATTCACTTAAAACTTATGTATGATTCCTAATATATTTAAAATAATTAGGAAAAATCGGTTTGCTATTCTTACACAGGGAGCAGGACCGTTAGCTGGGGGCTACAAGTGTTGACTGGGCTATTAGTGTAAGCATACAAATCAATTAATAACCTAACTGATAATCATTTTTATGTCCTCTTTATGTCGGTAGCTGTCGATCAATTGTTTTTTTTAATAAGTAATTTAATTTTTTTAACTTTAAATTTTGTCTTTTTTATCTAATATTTATATTGTTAAAGTTGTACAATCTAATCAATAAGCTAAGTGACGATTTTTATTTCCTCATGTCGGTAGCTGATGATTATTTTCATTAAATATATATTTTACACAATTTTTTATAAAGAATTTAAAATGTTTAATATTAATTTTAGTTAAATTTTATGGTTTTATAATAATAATTAATTAATTAAAAATATAATAATGACAATTTTACATCAATATACTAATAATAATAAATAATGGAATAAATGGAACTCTGGTAATAATAAGCATAAATCTTTTCCCATAGTTCCGTAAAATTTATTTACATTTTGTCGTATAGCATTCTCCACTCAAAATAAATACTAGCTTGTATTTTTTTTAGGATGTTTCATATTGCCCAACCATTTAATTAAAACATCCGAGCATCTAATAATCACATGTGCATTAAAGTGTACGTAACAAACATTAAAGATATTTTTTTCTCGCTACATTAATATATTCCGTAGACCCCAAAACCTTCACAGGTAACTGCGCAGGTAATCTCTGTAGAAATGCATGGTAATTAGAAAAAATTGTAAGAGTCTGTATGCTAAAAATTAAGCAGTCAGCTATCGACATGAAGATGTGGAAATCTCTCCGTCAGTAGGTTCACTTTCGTTATTATATTTTATTTTATTACATAAAATATAAATAAGAGACAAAAACTTCAAAATTCAAATAAGATCCACTTAAAACCACTTCAATTATTTATAACTGACTTTAAAACAAACCAAAATACAATTTATTACATTGCCTTGATAGGAACTTAGAGAACGAAACGGCTTAACATATTGCCAAACTCCAAAAATCCCAAACCTACATTTTTAATATTGGCATCAAAAATTATAATTTAGTTTACTAATTTGAAATAAAATTAAAATTACAGTGCTGATTGCAGTCGTTTCTTTCATCAGTTTTCAATAAGACAACTATAACATTAAAGAGCAGAGTCTTTTTGGTTGATAATAAATATTTTTATTTTGCTTAAAAATGTAATATAGTTACTACATCGTTATTTGTTTTGGTAAATTAAAAAAAAATGTTTAAATTGTTTTTAAAGTATGACATACTAAGACATATTTTAATATTTAAAAGATTTATGGTACAAGTCATTATAGGCCTGACATTTTTTTAGGTTGCAGTTGACTGTGAAAAGTAATTAAGTCAAAAAGACGAAAGATACCATAGAGAACTTTGTCAAAGGAGCCTCATAGAATACAGTAATGACGAAGCATCTTTAAGAGAAAAGGAACTGGAAGAATTAATACTCCAGAAAACGATCTCTTTCTGGCCAAAATAGATGCGGCTGCAAAGGAGCAAACAAAGTCCGGCAGTCTTTTAAATAGAGATAAAGGTGTAATTGTTTTCGTGCATTTGATTTTCTTATTTTAATTCTGTATTAACCCAGATATGCTTAAATTAGAGTTTTCTGTAAATAAAAACAACCATTTAAAATGATTTTTGGATTTAAAATTTGTGGATTATAGAAATAATTATTCGAAAGGTTTTTTAAACAATTATCTAATGCATATTAATAATCGAAGTATATATTTATAAAAACCTAAGTAAAACATAATTGCAACCACTTTGGTAGATTTGAGGGTATTATTTTGGTTTCTAGTGTAACATGATTTAAAATGAGGAACATGTAAAGCAGCATTACACTTTTCACATTTTGTCAGAACTATCTTACGTCATAATCTACATCAGGTTTGTTTAAGTTATAACTTAATTATTTAATTAAACACATTTGAACTCAATTCCATTTCATATTTTTTCTCTTGATCTGTTTGTCAATTTTTTTAGTTTTTTGCTAGTATGACTACTGAAATTATCCTACGAAATCAAGCATGTTAAATATTAAAAGTGTGTATTTATTGTTGTGATTTTTACATCATACATAAGGATCACAGTAAAAAAATATGTTATTTGTTTTATTTATTAAAGATACAAATTTTGCACATGTATACAATTTTTCTTAAGAAGTGGTAGTACTATTACAATATATTTAAACTCATCTCTTAGAAGTGTATATATATTTAGTCATTTTATTTGTATTTTAAAAAGGTTCGTCAGTTTTCGTAACTAGGTTGCATTATTTTTTACTTTGTTTTTTGGTACCGAATAATATAATGAAATAGGTAGCTTTTTTGTAATAAAAAAAAAATCCTTAATTTTGTTGTTTTGTAAAACTTTTTTTTCTATAATAAAAATATTTATTAAACATTCTTCTGATTTTTAATATCCTACAGAAAATCTTAGGATAAAATTTTGTGAATTCTTTAAGTAACTTAAAACATTTTTTTGGGACGTTTTGTAAATCAGGCAACGAATATTAGGGCCGCTACAAAAAAATGATGGCGATTATGAATGAACAAAATAATAAAACCCTTAAATTCTTAGGGATGTTGATATACTAAATCACTATAAATTAAAAGGGATACCTAGGGTGGCCTTAGGTTCTAAGGACGCCATAGGGAAGAATTATGAATACGATTTTAAGGTACTTTTAATCATTTGTCAGCTAATAGCAAATCGGTAATTTCTGGCGTCTTATAGGTGTTTCAACTCACCTACAACTTCAATGCGTATTTTTATACATTTGAATTTATTTACCCAACTTTTAACATTATTATAGAAAAAATACAAGAGGTAAAGTTTATTCATACTTATATCGTTCTGACTGAAGGACTCTGATTATATTGCCTAATAAATCTTCCTACCGGCTGGCAGACTCCGCTCAGCTGCAGGCAGGGCCGAAGTGAATTTTTACTTTACATTGAGAAGCAATTGAAATATTGATAGATAGATATTTTTTTACTAGGTAACTTTTATTACAATTTGAATTTTTAAGGAAATAATATGAATAATATGGTGCAGCAATGACTTCAATTAAGTAAAGGTATAATGAAACTACTTGGCCTTTTTGTGTAATTTGATAAATAGGTAACAGGTAGGTAGGTACTCTGTAATAAATCCCCGGTAGGCAAAATTAATTGTAATAAAAATAAAGGTAAACCCAATATACATACACTACCTATACCTACCTGAATGTTTTAAAAGGAGTTTGGGTATATATATGCCTAGAACAGTAAATGGCTTATATTTTCCAAAATGTGGCGAACGTGGAGTGAATTCGACGATGAAGCAGCGACAACGAGCAGCAAGCAAGTAGTACAGCAAGCAGTGAGAGAAAGCATCTTTCGTTGTATATTGCATTTTTAAAAGCTTTTTTATTTATATATTTTTAAATGATTAAGTAGGTATAATTTATTTTTTTTTTTAAACATTGCCATCACGGACTCTTTGACGCAATGATCAACGACAAGTCAATTATATTCTTTCTTTGTCAGCTCTCCATAAACATTAAACGACAATATAAACGAAAGCGATGTCGAAAAACGCTATTATTAGAAAGTCGTCAGTTAGTCACGTGATGGCAATGTTTAAAAAATAAAATTATAGTATCCTAGGTATATTTTATAAATAATATTTTTGTTCCTATTAATAACAAAATATGTGATTATCAATGTGTTTCTATTTTTTCCTATAAAAAAGTAAATTCCACCCTGTTCCGTTCAAATTTTATAGCAGGTAACACCTGGCCAGCGCCGGCCGACAATAGGGGACAAAAAGGGTCATTTATTGGCCTCAAGAAGTCAGAACGTATATAAGTATGAATGTTCTTTAACTAATATAGTTAATATACTTTTATTTTTCCCCGTTTTCCCTTTTAGAAAAAATAATTGGGCCACCCAACATTATTTATCCATTCATTACTGTTAATCGAAACACTTCTGCTTAACCAATTGGCAAATAACGAATTATTGCCGGAATGACTTAAGGCCTGATAAAATATGTATTTTTAAGAAGAACTTTGTGACTATGTAAATGTATGTAGGTATATAATGGCGACACTGAAATCCGTCATTTTCTAAAATGGCTCGTGAGTAAATGTTTTGCTGGCAAGCAGCATAATAGCCTTATTACTACAGTATTTGACTAACTATATAATGCTGAAATTAGGTTTTTACACTGTTTGCCTGCAATACATGTACTGACTAATCATCTCAGGGAAGGACTTATTTTAGTGTTTGACGCTAACATATACATACAGTTAAATTTAGCGCCCTATAATCATATGAGATCTATCCTCGCACTAGCATAGCTGGGATTTTTTGTAAGGGTGGTGGAAGGACAGCTGAAATCGCTGGAGGCAAAAAAGAATATTATAGACACCAAGCTCAAAAACAGCTATGAAACATTTTTAAAATATCTAAAACTACTTTATTTACAACCATATAACTAATATTGACATTACTAACTCCAGTGCCATATTTAAATTTTTTACAAGTGTAGGCCACTTTATTTCCGCCGCCCCATGTACCTTTCTAAAATAATAATTTTCCCTATTTAGTAAGAAAGGAACTAAAGGTAATTAAAAGAATGAATTAGTCATGAAGAAAGGGCATAAAAGAAACAAGAATTACAATTTTTTACGGGACTTTTTAATAGCGAAATCATCTATAATATCAGCATAGTTTATGGTGTTCATTATCTCTGCTTCTAAGTAGAGAAGAGACAAAAAATTATTTTTTTCTTGAGACAATGAAGACCTTTGATAATTTTTTACACATTTAAAACAGGAAAAACTTTTTTTCCAGAACAATTCGTAGCCGGAGTGAAAAGTGTGATGTGGGGAGCTATATCTAAGTTAGGGTAAACATTAGATAGAGATTGATTCCTCAAAAACATTAAGGGACTGAATAGTAAGATTGATCAAGGCTTCACTGCACATTCTGTAGTTTTATTAGAGGAAATGTGACTGTGAAAATGCACACCTAGGACGTTGCCGCCCTTAGGCCGCGGCCTATATGGCCTATTGACAAATCCAGGACTGACCAACCTCATTAAAGGTTTGGAAGTGTCACATTACCTACCTTTACTTTTTACCCTCTCTTCCATCTTTATTTTCCGCCCTATTAAATTAAAAATAAAATAAATGTACACTGTAAACCTATCAAAAAAAATTGTGCAATTCTGGTTTTTAAAAATTTTTAATGTATAATAAGATACTACAAGGTTAAAGATAATTTAAAACACAATAAACTATTTCTTAAAATTAATTGTAACATTAGAATAGAGCGTAAATTCTTAACCGTTTTTGCCTCACACCACCTTGTAAGCCACAAAGGCCTTTAGGTACTGAGCTTTCTTTTTTTCGGGCACCAAACCATGAGATGCCACATCTGCGGGGTGCAGTTTAATTTTTTTTTAGACATTTTTGCTATTTTTGGCACAAATCATAGCTTTTAAAACGTTAAAAAAACTGACATATTTGTTTTCCGGGTCGGTGACAGTTGTTTACGCCATAGTATTATCAGAAACGTACCAACTTGAAAATTATTGTTTTTAGAAATTATAAAAATACAGAAACAAGCTATTTCTGGTCAAAATTCGTGTCTCAGTTAACTAATTAATCCCTCGACAGTAATAAAACACTTCTGCCAAAAAAAGGTTTTTACTTTGCAATCGTTAGCAGGCAACCAACAAAAAACGATTGAATTTGTTGTGGCCATAATTATGTGAAATGCAAATAATAATTTTAAAAAATATTATGCTGAGTTATTAACGCTTTTATTTATTTTATTAATTATTTTATTTCATTTTTTCTAGGAAGGAGACCATAATTATCCGGGGGGGCGTTACTCATCAGTCTCCATCATGGAAACGTCAATGGATCCTCGTAGGATAATACCTCATTTATTTAATTATTAT
>JAHBCN010004373.1:0-63974 GCA_019359885.1 Listronotus oregonensis
AAGTAAAGCTCTAGCATAGCAATTAAAGCTTTTTTTTAATTCAATAAATAAACTAATCCACTTTTCGCGCACTAATCTTATTGTTTTTATCTTAAAAGTAATGTTTAGGTGATTTATTAACCCTTCTCTAGTTTATTCCAATTTGGTCAACCTTACTTTAAAAAAAAAACATCTAAATAAAAAGTTATATCGATTAAGTCAGTTGGAATTAAAATAAACAAACAAAACTAAATAAACACAGTTAAAGTTAAATAAAGCGAATAAATAATTTCGAAGCACGAAATAGCAAGAATGCATATTTAAATTACCAAAATGACGTTGGCAGCATGTTGATGATTGCACATTTCAATTTTACGTTTATCGGCTATCGCGGGTCAGTAGATATTTGGTTAAATAGGACAGGTATTTATTAAATCAGATTTTTATAAATGTAACCTTATTAAAAATATTTTTTAAAGGGGTTGACAAAATTTTTAAAACAAAACATTAAGTCTAAACTAAAGCAATAAAAAGAACTGGGTAAATTATTAGTAAAACATTATTTATATTATTTACATGTTCTAAAAAAGAAGAAAATAATTAAATTGAACCAATTAATTTTTTAAATTAAGCAATTTATATAATAAGTATAAAAACCTGTTGCGATATTTACCTATTAAAAAAATATATTTTTTAAATTACTTATGTTAAGATCAAGTTACATATTGTATTATTGTGTAACTACACAAGAAAATCTCGCGACAAGTTTTTATATCATATAAATTGTTTAATGTAATAAAATGACAGGTTTGATTTATTTTACAGTTTATTTTCTTCTTTTTAAAACATATCAATAAAAGCTTGTTTTTATTGGTTTTTTAAATTAATTTATTTATTTTTTTTTAGTTATTATTTTTTGTATTCTTCCCAGCAACCCTTTTATTTGATACCAATATCATGGAAGCCCATAAAAATTAACTAGACTATTTATTTTGATTTTTTTTTTCTTTAATATTATCTTGACAACGGTGGCCGACTTGCCACCAAAACGTAGAATAGTGTTCTTGATTTTTTTGGGTTTTTATTTGGGGTTTCCTCATTTTTTGTTGCAGGCGATCTGCAAGTTCATAGGGCTCAATAAGGCTGAGCAGGCTCAGTTCGTTATACCCCGGGGCCTGGACCGAAGTGGTCCCATTTTTCAAAAAGTTGTAAGGTAATTCCAAAGAAAACATACTGAATTATAGCAAATCCCTTATAAGAATTAAGAAAAATTATGATTGACGATGTTTGCTATTTAAAAAATAAGGGCTTAAGGATATTATTTGATTGTTGAGTTGATCAAATCTTCGGCTTCGGCCGAAGGGTGGCCGATGTCGATTAACCAGTATCGGCTTCTGTCAGACACAACTAGTGATGAAAAGAAATTAAAAATAAAACACAGATTGAAAACAATCTCAAAGTTCTCTCACAAAAAAAAATTATGCTGACGCCACAATTTATATATGAGTCATCTGTAGACAGTGTTATTAGAAAATAAATGCGTGATTAAAAATACAGATTGGCGATTAATTAATTTTTTCTTAAATTTGTATCAGACACTCTTATTTCATAGTCCACTTTTAAAAACTAATCGTTTTTATATCAGTTTTATTTAAATGGAAGGGTATAATCTAAACTTCGTAATTAAAGCTTCGCGTTTATAACTCAAACATAGATAAAATGTATAATATCATTTTTTATAGTGTTTTTGTGGTTAGTTGATTAAATTGAACTTATAAAAGCATCCTTAAATGACAGAAAAAATACGATAAAATAAAACAAAATCCTAGAAAAGATACACAATGCAAATACCTCAACTCTACCAGAAAGGCGCTAGGGCGTTGTCCAACTCGGATATATCGGGAAATACTTTAAGGATAGAGAAGGAAACCGGTGTGCCTAAAACTGACGCTCTGAAGATTTTGAAGAAATACAAGCATCATTCATACAAATTTAATATAGTGCATGGCGATGCCGAGCGCCGGACACTGTTTTGTCAGTGGTATTTGCAGCCAATTGATGGTAACGATTTATTTTGCAGACTTATTTGGTCAGACGAAAGCTTTTTTCAAGTGCGGGCGTTCTTAATCGTCACAATACCAGGAATTAGCATACAGAAAATCAGCATTTAATGTTTGAAAGGGCACAACAAGGACGCTTTGGAGTTAGAGTGTCATGTTTTATTTTGGGCAGACAAATAGTTTACAGGATTTTTGAAGGAGGTCTTACAGCACGTAGGTACCTAGAAATCCTTGAGAAAGTTATTTCAGAACTATTGGAAAATATTCCATTAGCCCAATATAATGCTGTTTACCTACAACAAGATGGTACCCCAAGTCATAACTCTAGGCTCTTAAGTGCATTTCTTCATAATACCTTTCCTTAAAGATGAATACGTACTAAAGGACCTGTAAGATGGCCTCCACGATCTCCAGATCTCTCAATTTTAGATTTTTTTTATTAGACTATATACAAAATGAAGTATATAAAACACGATATGACAGGCAATTTATTTAGCCTTTCAAACCATGCGAAAGAGACCAATTGTTCTTCTTAATGCTATTAAAAAAATTATAAAGATGTGTCAATTTTGCATTAGAGAAAATGGTCGTCATTTTTAACATCACCTTTAATTTTTTAAAAATTCTTACTTTACGCTTCAAAACGGTTGTTACGAAGGTACTGTTATAAAAAACTGTATAGGTATTTTTGAAAATGTTATGCATTTATAAGAATATACCTACTTGCACGGTATTTAATTCTTCGTTATAGTAATATGTATCTTTCAATTGTTTATTATTGTTATTTAGTTTTAGAAAATTGTCATTTATGTGCGTGATTGTAAAAAAAGTGCATACTATTATATATTTTTAAAACGTTAAAAAAAAATTATAGTCTATAAATATACAGGGTGTCCCCTTTTAAAAAAAATAAGTTTGGTTTATAACTCAAAAATAGTAAATATGTAACAAAAATTATTAACAACACTACACAACACTATCAGAGTGTTATTTTACTTTTCGATAAGTTGAAGGATAACGAAGATGCGAGGGGGTCCCAAAATGATATATTTTCAAAAAAGCCTTGTTTTTTAAAAACTAAAAGGGCTATGAAAATTTCGTTAACGGCATCTTTAGCTTCACGAAAAAGTAGCACACGTTAAAAATAACGGAGATACTCCGCAAAAGTACCCAAAATGGGACACCCTGTTAAATTCGAGATTGAGGATTTATCGTTTTTGAGGTTAAGAGTACTTCTTTTACTCAGATTTGTCTATTCTTTCTGACTGTTAACTCAAATTTACAAAAGAAAAAAAAAACACAGGAAACTGTGAAATTTTACTAACATAGGATTTTTCTAGAAGTTGTAATTAATTTAAAATCGTTTTCATTACCAACCCTTTACCGGGTCGTAACTCGAAAACATTTTTGGATCCTTGTTAATTCGAACTTTTTTTCATATTTTTATGAGGGGAAGACGTTAGTGAAATATTTACGTTTACTTTAAAAACACCCTGTATACAATGTGTTACTTAATAAAACGCTAATATTTAAGGGGGTGATTCTTTGATCCATTTTAAGAAAAAAACTTCATATGAATGCATGTCCTAAACGTCCTATCTTTTGAGATACAGGGTGTTAAAATGTTAAGAAAAAAATATTTTTTTTTATTGTCATTGTTATACTACTTTAAATATTTTTATGAAAATTGGTGTACGGCGTTTATGCATTAAAGATCATTTTTTTAACCTAAGAAACAATTTTTTATTTCCAACAGTTTAAAGTTATCTTATGAAATAAATTATTGTTCAAAGTTACATAAATCGTTTTTTCTCGTAATTGGTCCAATGAGATGCAAATAAGTGAATTTATTTTTTATGGGGAAAACGGTGAGTCGTAAGAAAAAAAGGCTCCAAAAATATTTTTTATTTTAAGAGAAAGCAGTGGCGTACTACTTTTCCCTCCAAAAATATCTAGTTAGAGTCCAGTACGGGAGCCACTGTTGGAAATAAAAAAAATGTTTTCTAGGTCAAAAAATGCTCTTTAATGCATAAACGTCGTCCACCAATTTTCATAAAAATATTTAAAGTGGTATGAAAAAGACAATAAAACAAATATATTTTTTTCTTAAAATTTTAACACCCTGTATCCCAAAAGATAAGACGTTTAGGACAAACATTCAAAAGAAGTTTTTTTCTTAAAATGGGTCCAGGAATCAGCCCCTTAAATATTAGCATGTTAGTAAGAAACACCCTGTATAGTTTGTTCAAAATTATGAAGAAGACATTTATAATCATATAATAATTTACTTATGTTAAGCAGCAAATTATATTCTTATGTTTATTATTCCCACCACAATAAACTGGAGGCCTCATCTGGATGACATTTAGACATTTAGGGGATAGGTAATTGTTTAGATTTGTGGCATCACTTATTTTTAATCATAAAAAAATCGAAAAAAAAAAGGTATTGACATGTTGTTTACTTCATTTTGTACTATTTTACGGCGGATTTACAAATCTTTTAGGTAAAACCAAAAAAAATAAAAAAAAATCAGCGGTAATTTTTATTTTGAAAATAGAAAAATGGGTAATTTTCTAGTTTTGTTGCCAATAAAATGTATCCATTTATGTTTAGCAATTTCTAGTGATTTGTATCATATTCTACGTGTAAAGACAAAAAATGTATTTATTTTTTCAATAATATCAAATTTCGAATTTTTTTTTAATTAAAAAAATCGGAATTTTCTATTATTTTTTAAATATTCTTTTTTTGATCAACTTTAACAATAAAAATATTTGACAAGTCAAAATAAATTTATTCATGTTGATTTTACATCCCAAAAAAGTGAAGACACAAACCTAAACCATTACTACGATCTCGTTTTTCACAAAGCAGCATAAGTCATAATATAATATAAAACTAGTACAACGAAATTATTTTGTTAATAAAGTGGTATTTAGTTCTGCACCTGGGTAATACTTCAAATTCAATTATTATGAGTAATTTAATAATAATTGATTTATGGTATTATTAGCTTACGGTAATTAATAAGAAAAGAAAAGAACAAATAAGGTAACCTATATCCATAAACGTAAATAGAAAATTTAATATCAATTAATGGTACAAGATACTTAAACGTAACAATTAATTTAGCGATTTTCTAATAAAACATTTATTTTCCTGGCCTTTTATATCATAATTAAACAGAAAAAAGTTTGTATACTCTACTTTTTATGAATTAAAATTTAATAAATGAATGGTAAAAAAACATTTTTAAAAACAAGTTTTTCTTACTTTAATAAGAAAAATAAATAAACTTCAATTCAAATCAAACCCCTCAATTTATTATATTATACGATTTATATGATATAAAGCTTCTCGTGAGATTTATGTTATAGATAAACAAAACTTCATCTTAACATAAATAACTTTAGGAAAAAAATATGTTTTTTTTTTTATAAAAGGGTAAATTCCGTGACATGTTTTTTTTATCATATTAATTTTGTAATGTAATAAATTGATGGGTTTGAATTAATTTAAAATTTATTTTCGTTTTTAAGAACAGGTAAATAAAAGCTTGTTTTTAAAAATGTTTTTATTATTAATTAATTTTTTATATTGTTTGTTAATCGCACTCTTCTCAGCAATCCCTTTGATTTTCGACAATAAAATTTTGAGCAGAGTTTCACACTTTTGGGTCTTGTAAAGAAAACCACACATGAAATTGGACGATTTTTAAAGTTGCAATGTGAAATATACTTTGAATAATATTATTTGTAAAAAAAAATTGCGGATGAAGTTGTTTTCACCAAGAAAATTGCAATTGAAATTATAAAAATTGGTCATTATTTGACATTTTAGGTTCCTCCTTTATTTTTAAACAGCAATATTTTGAAATATTTTTTTTCACTTCACCTCCATAAAAAATACACCGTCTGATAAATATTTCGGTGAACTTTAGATTCTAAAACGCAATATTTTAAAAATATTTTTTTCTTTCACATTATCTAAAAACACATAGGGCCTGATTAATTTCTTTTAACACACAAAATTCATATTTATATAAAATATACTAAAGTAATATGGCCGATTAACATAAAAAGAAGTGGGAAAGAATACCTACAAAATGAAATGATACAATGTCGTTTTGTTTACGATTTTCTCCTTGAATAAGCAATGTTGCTAGATGTTTTCTAATAATTTGTTATTATTGAAGGTTGTTTTTTACCATTTACCAAAAATGGAGTTTTATTTAATAGAAAAAATAACCAGAACTAACAAACAGCATCTTCCAAACTATTACCTAGTTCTGGTTAATTTTTGGTTAGTTGTCGTTAGGTTTTCCTCATTAAATTGTCAAATTTCTTTATCATAAATGCACCGTCGAACAAAATGAAAAAAAAAGTCTGATATCTTAATTTTTTTGATTTTTTATAGGCAAAAATGGGGTGGATCTCACTTCCACAAAAAAATATTTTTCTTTGTTATTTGTGTATTTTTATTTAATCCGAGATTTAATCCATTATGCTTTAATGCTTATCTTATAATTATAAGTATATGTATATGTGTTCTTTTTATCTGTAATATTTATTTTTTTTCAAATCGAATGGAGCTAAACGACACCGGATCCCATAATGTGTCTTACCTGCTACCTAACATTTCTCAAGAAAATCACGTAACAACAGTTGCTTTTGACAACACTTTTTCTTATTTAGTAACAATATTCACTAGTTAAAACATTATGCCATTGTGACGTTTTAACAATTTCAAAGTAAGAAATCAACCACGACTGCCAGATAAATACCACTAAACCAACAGGTATCAAAAACAAACTAAACGACAATGCGTGAATTATTAGCAAAAAAGAAACATAAACAAACAAAGTCTTCTTTTTATTTTATTTGCCGTTTATGGCAAAAATTATTTACAGACGCTTCGAGCATATACCTATGGAGGCAGCCTTGTCGCTGGGCCGTGCAAACAAGTGTGCAAGAGAGAAAGAAGAATAGGTGTTGACTTGTCTTTCTTGCTCCAATGCTCTGATTGGTCAGCGGAGAAAAGTTGACCCATTCGCACGCAGAGCTAAGTATTTACCCCTCCCACCAATCAACACGTTGGAGTGAGAAAGAAGGGTTATACTGTGATTTTTATTTCTCTCTCGCACGCTTGTTCGCACTGCTATGATTTCGTTCCTTGCAAAAATGTTTAAAAAATGATCAGGACGAGTGTGACTTGTCTACTTGTACCTCTGATTTTGCTTCTTTTTTAATTTTTAAATTATAGAGACAGCTATATAAAAAGCAATATTTTAAAAACAGTAAAATCTGAGATATCTTTACAAGAACAATATAAAATTTGTTGTTTTTAAGCGATATTCCTGTGGGAGGATGAGAGTGGTGAAAGTTGATATTTTATAAATATTTTTTTTATCTTTATTTACAATCAATATAATATGATTTAGTGTCTTGAATGAATAGAGAGCTTATAAAAAGGGGGTCAAACGGTGATGTTAAGGCAAAAAACTTGAATATGTTAGATTGGATACATGTACTTTTTCTCACTAAAGGTTTTTATCTAAAATTTCATCTACATAATTTTGCATTATGCCGGCCACACACGCTACGTTTACCTGTGTAGATGTACAGTGTAGTTTTTTAATCTGTGCAGGCGACCGGAGCAAGATCGAAAAGTTTTGAGTTACACCGTATGGTGAACTGAAGACCTGTCCGGCGTAGTCCGGATTGTTCCATACACGCTACCACATGCGGTTGATCTGCGCAGATATACCTTCACAAGTTGATTCCTTTGTTAGACCATAGCGTGTATGAACGGCAATAGAATGTATTTTGTTTGAACGACGCGATGGTTGGATCCATAGATACTGGTTTTCCTAAAACTATTTAAAATCCATACAATTACCGTGAGTTCTTTATTCCATCGGTAAAAGTACGCTGAATTTATGCGCTGAACGTCAAATGACCTCATGAGAAGTTCTGATGGAACAAATTAAAACGAAATGTTTAAAAAAGCTCGCTATTGGTCTGCAACTGTCAATGCTCATCTGATTGTTGTGTTTCTCTTTCGTATTTATTTATATTTTTTTGTTCAAGTATTTTATAATAACGCTTTAATGGAATCCATCGGACTCTCAAGCGGTAGTTTAAAAACGGTTTGATGAATTAGCGTTTAAGGCGCTGGATCCATCGATGCAATTAAAAACTTGCCCTATAATTTAAGAAATCTGCTGAATTTTTTTCCCTTATTTTAAATATTGCGGTAATGAAAGCGGCTTTACGAGATTAAATGATAATAATAATAATAATTTATTTAATCATCCAATAAGTGGCAAATTTAAATATTTTTTCAATAAACTTAACCTTATAATTACATGTATATTAACGGAAATAATGCATTTATATATATCAAAACAAATTAATTGATTATTCATGGCCGCAAATTTCATGCCGATTACTTTAGTAAATTGCGCATGGCGCTATTTGCAATTTTTGAATTTTATTTTACATAATACAACGTTACTATTGAATAATATTTTATTGTTTATTACTTCACTTTAACATGGCGCATGAATTGTAATTTAAATTAAGTATAAATATTATGAATGGGGTGTCCTTTATTTCTCAAAAAAATTCCATGTTTTCCTTAATTATTTTTAGAGCTTTGTCACTATTTCTTAAGAAAATTTACTGATTATTTTCCTAAACTAGGGGGTTTAATATTTGTAATAATCGTATCATCCATACCAACGATTTTAAAATGACAAAAAATCCTTACCCCAAAATGGACATACGGTTTACAAATTAACCAAAATCTAACCAGTGGCAAGGTAGTTTTAGGGTTTATTATACAACTAGTATAACTATCCTTGAAAAAGCTCGGTTGCAAATTAAAAAAAAAAAGGTTTGACCCAATGAGCTGTTAGGTCAACTGGAGAAAGCATCGATTTGGCATAAGCGTGGCATCATAAACGCACAATCTAAGGTCCTGCCTAGCGATGAATAAAACATCTGTACTCAAACAATAAAATCCACATTTAGGTTTACAAATAACTCATTATTTGTAAAAATAATAAAATAAAGTTTTTTCGGAAAAATGCATGTGGTTTTCTATGGACATACTCCTCCCAAACTCAAATTGTAGCTACGCCAATGGAAGTACTAAATGTATCAATTTCAAATATGCCACGAAAATTGTTACAATATACAGGTCAAGTTCGCATACCGCTAAAATTCGACCAGTGGTGGCGCATGAGTAGAGGGTTTAAATATGTTGAAAAATCATAAAATCCACATGGCTGAAACACAAAAAATACAAATAGGTAATATCGAGGCGCACGGTGTATATATTACACGAAAAGTTTCAGCGTATTTTCCCTCTATCATAACTTCGTTATCGTCTTACATAAAGGTATGAGATGTGGTATGTAAATTCACATAAGTATTCTAATTACCTATTAAAAAAGTTGTCAAGTGGTGTCTGACATATTTGATTTGTAAAATCGTCTATTTTACTATTAACTGACTCACTCACTCACTCGTTGACTCATTAAAGTCATGGGGCACTTCCTAAGTATATTTTAGGACACAAGTAAAGAAAAATTCTAAAAACTGCATACTGAGAAGTTATAAAAACTTAAAAAAAAACTCAGGATAGTCACTAACTTCCTCACAGGACACGGTCATCTGAGGTATCACCTCAAAAAAATGGAAAGGACTGACAGTGAAAGCTGTAAGTTTTGTGACAAATCGAGCAAAACCGCCGAACATGTACTATGCTAATAAATGAAATTAACATATTAAAAGCTAAACTATCTGGAAGGAACTTTTTTGACTTCCAAAGATATAAAGAAACCTGCCTCCCAAAACATCTTCAACTCAAACTTCAGCAAAAAGTTAATAATTAAAGGGATCAACCAATGCAGGGTATCCATAAAAGATCCTTTCTAGGTCGAAGTGGGGGTAGGGCTATGTTGAGCAAAGCTACCCCATTTGCTTCAATACAATACAAATACAATACTTAAGAGACCGATATTTTTGGATAGGAATAGCCCTTATTTTACATGACTGTTTTTGGTTTGATAATATTTTAACATGAACATGTAATTGTTCCTCCAAAAGCAGTATTAAATAAACTTTAAGATGGATTTGTGATGGCTTTTTTAAAAGCTTTTTAACAGTGACTTAACACTAAGAGTTTAAACATTTCACATTGCTTATTATTTTTTTAAAGTAAAAACTTTTAACCTAAGAACTACTAACCCATTTTTTTTACCTGTAAACTACAAACCGGAGTAAATATTTCCCCAACGGAATTTTTCCTCTTAAAGTAGTTCTGAAAGCGGTAATCTGACTTATACTCGATTTTGTTCGTTTTTTTATGCCCAAAAGAATGGTAAAGAGCAAATTCAATTTTATCGAGATTTAGGTGATTAAAAATTGATTTCTATAAGTACTGAAAAACAGTCAAACCGTCATCTAACAAACAAAAATGTATAACTATTTTTCTAAACAACCGATTTTCAAATTTCCAACGGGATTTCAAAGAAGACACATAAGGCTTTAAGAAAAAATATATCATCATGATGTTTTGCTAAAAAAGTCTCTTTATTTGGAACTTTGAAAATTCAAACAAATTTAGAATCCGATCAATGGAAAAATCAAATAAATATCCATAAAATATTGATTTTTAATAATCTATTTCTGTTCTCTAATAAAAAATATGAAAAAAAGAGAAATTTAACAGATACAAAAAATAATCAAAAGTACAGTAACGATTTTACTTAGTATAATTTACTTATCAACAGCAAAGTACTGGGTAGATATCTACCCAGTACTTTAGTTTAGGGGTTAATTATTTGAGATTTTGCTGCTAATATAAACCATACAAAAAACTAAGATAGAAAAGTGCAAAGCTTGTTAGATAAAACGTCTTGTTCATTTGACGCCAGGCCGATCTAAGTGCGTCACTAAGGCATTGTTCGCATGAACTGAATAAGTTATTTACTTAAATAATTGTTTTAGCTCGCGATAAGTTGCTTTTATGATTAATTTAAAGGGGATATTAATTATCAAAATAAAGCAGACTTCCCTAAATATACATTAAAATTATTAATTTTTTAAGTTTCTGTTAATCGAGAAAATGTTCTTTTTTATTTCTTCTATAGCAACTAAAGATCTGTTGTCATAGCATTGCCAAGATAAATGTAAAACATTTAAAAACACAGGTCCACAAAAAAAGTGGTATGTGCTGGGTGCAAGGAAGTTTTAAGGTGTATGGAAGCCCAATGCTATGGCTCATTCGATCAAAAAATGTCCAGCCCAGTATGAAAATAACTGTCAGAGTTGGCCCCGCCGATTTTGCGCAATAACGAAATTCCACGAAATAATTTAATGTGTTGCCCCTTACTTACACACTGATAAATCAGTGTGTAGTTAGGTAACACATTATACTTTTTTATGGGAGCCGTATTAGTTTCGATTGTTTTGCTTTGTGTGATTATATTTTTGTGGTTGCAGAAGTTTTTTTGGATTGATAAAAACCTTGTTATTTTAGTGATTAGTGTTTATTAAATTGTGACTATAATTTTGTGTTTATTGTTTGCTACTTATAATATCGTAACAAAATGACAAGAGGTTGTATGGTTTTATCTTGCAAATCTAAGAGTAACATACCCGGTATTTTTTACTTTAGGTAAGTATTTTTTATATTTAAATTAGGTGCTTCCTATGAGACGTAACGTTAGGTAACCGAATAAATAATAATATATCAATTATGAATTATAGAAAATGAAAATTTCATAGGAAATAGATGTAAGAAAAGTAAGGCAATCTTAACTATCTTTTAGATGATTTCCACAATGTTTGTGTATTTCTGGGGATTATTAAATAGAAATAAGGTTGACATTTAGGTACTTCTATTTCATTTAATAATTTAGTACATTCTTTTAAAGGATCAAAATTATTAATTACTGGGCAGACCAGGCAAATTTTAGTATATACAGGTCCCTCTAATTAGATAAAACGAAAGTACAATTTTATGTTAAAAGTTCCTTTTTGCTTTTTCTGTATTTGTTCAAAAAGATCTTAGATCTTTGGTTTCTTAAACTTACATTATCAACTTTTTAAGATCGACATACTGTATACACATAATATTTAACGGTTACTGTTACAATGGATACCTAGGTACCAAAGGTTACTAAACATTTTTAACCACTGTTATTCTGTGTCATGACTGTTTGTTATTAGTGAAAAGTATATGCCTAAAAGCAAAGTTATAAAAATTTTCACTTTTAATGCACAACCACAATGTTAGGATTAGATTAAATTCATTTTCACTATCTTGCCCTTCTTTTATCACAAAATTGGTGATAAGTACATGAAACTTTCATACAATGTTTGAAATTTATTTTTAAAAAATCGTCTTTTTATTTATTTACAAAGGTTTTTGGTAAAAATACAGAACTCCCAAAAATATCGACCATTTAAATAGAAGGCTGTAAAGTGGCGCCATCTATTCTTTCCATATTATATGAGATGATATAAAATCCAATATTATACAATAATTTTAAATATTCTATGGTCGTATCGTTTAAGATTAGATGATGTCAACTTTATAGATATTAACAAAGAATTATGGAAGTCGGGGCCAATCCCCCGCTTCCCGCTGCCCTGCACGCCTGGACAATTTTGTTCTACAATATTGGGCTTCCATACACCTTTAAACTTCCTTGGCTGGGTGTCGGACTAAAACGTTCTGGCGTATTTTTTTTCGCTGAACACGAATTTGAAGTCAAAATTAAGGGTCAAACAGCAAAAAATTGAAAAAAGGCATAATTTTAGATATTACCGATTTTTTTTTAATTTATAACGTCAATATCCTAAAAACTATAAACGATGAACGGAACTTTATAAGACATAAACTATGTATTTTTACAAAACCTTTAATTTAAGTTTTATAATCTTTTTGTCTAAATGAAATATTTTTCCAGTTATAATAAAAAAATCGATGTTTCAGGATTTTTCCAAGGTATACCCCTGAAAAAATTTTAATTTTTTTTTGTCAATTTCGAGTAATTTCGGCTTCAAATGAATAAAATAAATGATTTATATTAAAAGAAAACAAAAATCACATTAATAAAAAAAAATCTATTTTGGACTGAAATTTCTTGTTAAAATTACATTTTCGTTTATATCTTCTTTATTACTTATCTTATCAAAAATGTTTATATAACTTTTTATAAAGACAGTTTAGAAAGCTCTATTTTTTGTTTTATGAATTTTTTTTGTATCTCTTACAGTTTATATAGTCGTAGTGCAAACATTCCGAGGTAGCAGGTTTCTGCCGGTAAATGTACCGTATCGGATTTTTTGGGTTTTTCTTGATTTTTGGCTGTTTGACCCCCAATTTTGACTTCAGATTCGTGTTCAGCGGAAAAAAAATATGTCAGCAAATTTTAGTCCGACACCCAGCACACACCACTTTGTTTTGTGGACCTATAAAATTAAGTACTCACAAAATAACTTTCACGTAGTACTGTGCTATGGTACATTCCACAATAATTCGTCGATTCCTCGTTTAACCTGCTTCTGTTAGTTGTAAAACTCAATAAACTCTGGGTAATCGCATGTAGGTCCCGACTTAAAATTTCCTTTATTAATTATTGTACTTACTTTTTGGTATATTATGTAGGTTAAAGGCAAATTGCAGGTGTTCAATATAAAGCAGAATCTTTTCATCTCAGTTCATCAGTCGTTTGTCAAGGTATTTTCGTGTGTGTTATTGAGCATCCAAAATAGCTAATCTCAACTTTTGATCTTAGTAGGTAATCAGCACCTGTACCCTTTCAAAAGGTGCGGTGCCTACACAATAGATATTTGTCAGGCAACTTATTTATGGCTGAGGGTTTTTATTTAAGTTTTATTGCGGTCGAGAAATCAACGAATTATTGTGGAATGTACCATACTTGGAAGGATTTCAACGTAATGTTTCGTAGCAGTAATATATTTTTTTCGATAACTCAATCCCTGGTGGTACAGAATTATTTGAAAGTAATTTTTTTAAATTCGCACATAAACTGTAAGAACTAACTATTATAGTTGGTTGAAAAGTTGAATTAATAATATTCTGTTTAGTTTACAAACGGAATTATATTAGGTTTCAAAATAATTATACAATCAAAAATTAATAAACGATGGATATTGTTTGTGTTTATATAAAAAGCAATTGCTGATAAAGAAATTATCAATTTTAATATGGGTAAATGTTTGGTGGGTACAACTGTAATTAAAATAAATCAACAAAAATAGGATTTTGTAAGTAACATTTATGACCACACACACATTTAAGTAGTATTCATTGCAATAAAATTATTTTCCCGACACCGATCTTTGCCAACACTGGTTTAAAACTGGCAACAGCGCACTGTTGCAAATTTTAAAATTTTCAGAAAAATATTTAATCTTTTAGAAAAAAATCCTAAAATATTAGAAATTAGACAACTAAAAATTCTGGATATAGTGATGATTTGCTAATCTGAAGTAAAATTAGTGACCAACTTGTTTATCTGGAATGTTTAGCCTTTTTTCTAATATTTTAAGATAGTTTTACAATATATTAGGATTTTTAAATATTTCCTTAAAACTTTAATATTTAAAAATATAAGATTATTCTAAATGGTCACCCTGACACGCCATCCTGGGAATGAATAGGTCAGTAAAATTTATCGTGTATTTGTTTTGTATTTCTTACTTAACGATTTAATTTAATTTTCATAAAATATTAGTATAATTCCTTAAGAATACGTTACCAAATATTAAGAACATAATTTTAAGTATTTCTTATATTATAGAGGGTGACCCTATCCTGTATATGTACCTATTCTATATGTATTCAAACTTTAAACGCGTTTTTCTCAAAACCATATTTTTCAAATTGGCGTACACGATAACTTAAAAGGTGGATCTCTCTGAAATTTTACACACATCTTTTTAATGATATTATTTTCTATATAAACCCACAAATATTTGACAAATTTTTGAAAAAATACTTTTATCAAAGCAAAAACAATAGAAAAATTCGGCCCAAAATGAAGGAATTTTTTTTCAAGTATTTTATGCCGCGAATTTTTTTATTATTTTTTTAATTTATGTGGAAATTATGACATTAATAAACATACAGAATTTTGGTTTTTGTTTTTAAATCACTAGATCGGATGTTACAATGCTGGCCGATTGAGAAGTCTCGCTGTCACCTTCCCGGAAGAATTTAGTGTTCATAAACAATTTTAAATAATTAAAATAAATAAAAACATTTTATAATATTTTAATGTTTAAAAAAACCAGATGCCAATCCCCAGTCATAAATAAGTTGCCTGACAAATATCTATTGTGTAGGCACCGCAACTTTTTAAAGAGTACAGGCCCTGATTACCTACTAATATCAATAGTTTAGGTTAGCTATTTTGGATGCTCAATAACACACACGAAAAAACCTTGACAAACGACTGATAAACCAAGATGAAAAGACTCTGTTTAAGATTGAACACCTGCAATTTGCCTTTAACCCACATAATATACCAAAAAGTAGGTACAATAATAAATAAGGAAAATTTTAAGTCCGGACCTACATGGAAGTACCCAAAGTTTATTGAGTTTTACAACTAACAGTAGCAGGTTGAACGAGAAATCAACGAATTATTGTAGAATGTACCATACCTTTGTTGTGGAACTGATAAACCCCACAGAGTGTAACACCCTTTTAAATTATTAACGGCCAATTAATCACTATTGCTTCTTTTTTTGATAACTTTCTTTGCTCTGTGGAGTTTATTGTTGCTGTACAATTATTAAAACATTTGTTGTGTTACCACAACAAATGTTTTAATAATTGTACAGCTTAATATCATTGCTTCTTATAGCAAATTTCAAGATCATTCGTCTCAGCATAAACACTAATGTAAAATAAGGACCAAGTTCCTATCCAAAAATCTTGGCCTCTTAATGGGGAGATCTCATGCTTTTTTTCTCAGTATACCTTGTTCTGTAGGTAGAACCTAATCATAAGAGTGAATATGAAGTACAAAATTTGCTCATTTTAATTTAAATGACCTCAGAAACTCAAGTTTACTAAGACTGCAATCTTCAATAATACCCACCTGTTTGAGGGTGTTCCGAGTGAAAGTGAGTAGATTTCGGAATTTTTCCTTTTCTTGTGTCCTGTATCTATATACAGATCAAATTTCAAGTTTCTACTTTTTTTGGAAGTGTCGCATAATTTTGATAAGTCAGTCAGTCATTACTAAAATGAGCCGTTTTTAAAACTGAATACCCTTGAACCACTTGATATAACTTTATCAATTTTTTCATGGGTTATAAGAATACTTATGTAAATTTACATACAAAATCTCATACCTTTTTGTGTAACAATAACAAAGTTATGATAGGGGAGAAAGTCACGGTGGAATATTTTGGGTAATATTCACACTAGGTGCGTCAGGCCTTAATTTGCATGGCGAACTAGATATTTTTGTCAATGAGTATATATTAAGTAAAAAATCAATTAATAGATATATGTGAGGTTGATTTAATTTAAATTAAAAAAAAAGCGAAGTGTTCCCCGTTAATTAATAATTAACAGATTATAAGAACATAAGCAAAACGTTAATTTATTTTTATTAATAACAACCTGAATGGTTTGCATTTATATTTATAAAGGATAGACATCATTACCACACAATATAACTTATACCTTACAGGAGTCCTTTTATTATTGCGTTAACCTCGACTTGGTAATAATGTATAAATAAATCGAAATATCTATAATACTAAAGTATTTTATTATTAAAATCTATGAATGAATGTCACTTATTGAATTAACCCATTCATCAATCGTAAATATATATATATATATATATATATATATATATATATATATATATATATATATATATATATATATATATATATATATATATATATATATATATATATATATATATATATATATATATATATATATATATATATATATATATATATATATATATATATATATATATATATATATATATATATATATATATATATATATATATATATATATATATATATATATATATATATATATATATATATATATATATATATATATATATATATATATATATATATATATGTAAATTGGTGTGGGGTATGGATCTTGGAAACCACGATAGATAAAAATCGGTCAAATGGGAAAAGTTTTGGACAATTATGTTAGTAAGCTAATCCCGTTTACTACATGGTTTTATCTATTCAGGTTTTTGAAAAATTAAAAAAAAAACTGAAACATGCATTTTCGAAAATCGGCCATATTTTTTTTATAAGTGAAAATTTTTCAAATCTGTAAAAACTTCTTCAAAGCAACTTTTTTTGTAGAATATGACCGAGTAGTCAATTTTTATTTTCTACGTTTCGGGTTTTTAGAATCATCATCAACTTTATTTTTTTATATGGACGCCATATTGGATTTTTACGCAGCCAAATAGTGCTTTTTATGCTGATTTCAACAATGTGTAACATGTTACAATTTAAGAGTTATAACCTCGTTTATTTCAAAAAACAAATATTTTCTCAGTTGGCCTTGATTCCGGCGAACGTCATTTTTTTTTGTGAACAATAAAATATTAGTAATTGGCAAAATAGATAAGCTGAACAGATATTTTACAGAAATGGGTTTCGCGAACATAACTATAACGTTAATACCGTGTTACAACAAAATGTAATGGGGACCATATGAAAAAGTAAAAAGAAATTCCAGAATTTTTGGAAAAACATAAACAATATATCAAGGCAAAGGTCAAAGAATACAAAAAAATAATATATATAAATAATGGAGATAGAACTTAGGAAGTTGGGACATTTTTATTAAAAATTTCCTCCTCTTCAAGGATCTTTTTTGCAATTTTTGCTATCTCTTATGGTTTTGAGTTATCATCAAAATTGAAATGACTTTTAATTTTTTCTTTTCTTCAATGGCAATTTTTATTGATATATATATATATATATATATATATATATATATATATATATATATATATATATATATATATATATATATATATATATATATATATATATATATATATATATATATATATATAATATTATAATAATAATGGAGATAGAACTCCGGGAGTTGGTACTTTTTTATCGGAAATTTTTTCCTCTTTAAGGATCTTTCTTGCAATTTCCGTCATCTCTTATGGTTTTTTAGTTATCATCAAAAATCGAAATGTCTTTTAATTTTTTTCGTTTTTTTTTATGACAATTCCAATTTTTATTGACAGAAAAAATCCTCAAAACGCCTTTTTTGGATTTGCATTCCGCGTCGAATAAACTATCGCTCATATTTTTCGAAGCCTTCTAACTATTTTTCGCAGGAAACACACTGGACTAGACTTTTACGCTTTCAGCCTTTGTGGATAGTCCTAAAAAAAACTAACCGAAACGTTGTGTATCAATTTAAAATAAAACAATAAAGACGGCAAAGGCTGTTGATTAGTCTTTTTTTAAGGGCTTTTATCACTACACCCAGTGAGATTTTAACCCACTTTGCCTTAGTATTTTTAGTTACTTAACGAAGATACCTGACCCGGTAAAGTATTTTTTAATTACTACTATGTCTTATCAGTACGTGTTAATAATTGTACCATTATGTTTAGGTTTAAAAAATAATTATTAATCAGGTTAGCTCAAGAGCCTGCAAGGTTATGCGAAAGTGTGTGCTAATTTATTGCCACTAAATCACAAATTGGATATTATTGAGATACCGGTATGTAGATTGTGATTAAACCAAATATTAAAACATCCATTAAGTATTTTTTTCTTAGCAACTAAGGTATCAATATTACTAACACTATAAATACGTTTAGTCAAGGATAACTTCTTCAATTACAATTATATTGTACTGGTAATAAAATAAAAAAAATATTGTAAAGCCCCTTTTAGAGTGTTGTTAGAAATATTAATTTAAATTTACCAATTTTGAACTTCTATTAAAAATGTAATTACGACAAATCAACAGAGGCTCCCCCTTGCCCATATCATCACCCCGGAAGAAAAGTGACAGTACCTACGTACCGTGGGTGTTTTAAGTGTGGTAAGAGGGAGTTTGTTCACACGGGACTTAAATATTTGGAGACTGGAAAAAGAAGGAAAAACTTCTGCGGGTAGCAGGTTCCATATTTTGGACATTCCTGGAATGAAGGATGAAGAAAGCGGAAAGTTCGATGCCTCTTTAGTTAAACTGTAAAAGGATGCATAAAAGTTGCACTACGTGTTGCTCTGTTGTGAGCTGCCAGAGGAGGAATTATACTGGCCAACTCCTGTGACCAGCAGTCGTAAAGATACCTAGAGAAGAGCGACAGATTTTCTAGAGCTCGACGGTGGGCAAGAAGGGGAAGCTTTTCTGTAAGCGTGGGATCATTAATAAGACGAACAGCTCTTCTTTAAATGAACTCCAGAATGCTAAATGTTGTAGAAGACGCCATTCTGCAGACATAAGAACAATATTCTAAAGAGGGTCTGATTTGGGATACATACAGAGTATACAGATTGGAAGGTGAGAAATACTTTCTGGTTTGAAAGAGGAATCCAAGCTTTTTTGAAGCTGCTAAGGGTATGGATGTAATGTGTTTGTGCCAGTTGAGGTTATTCTCAAAAGTAACGCCGACAAAATTAGACTTTTTGTTCCGAAAAACTTGGCCGCTCATGTGCAACGGATGAGCATTGGCAGACTTTTTTCGCGATAGCAAACATGATTGTGTTTTGGATGCATTAAATTGAACAAGATTTTTGGCGTCTCAATCCAAGATAAGTTTGAGGTCCTGTGAGAGAGACATCCGCCTTGACCTATGCTTGGTTTCCAAATCAGGCTTATTGACTGGCTTAAGAAATTCAATATTAGAGTGGAGGGTACTATCGTCAGAAAAACTATAAATGGGATTGATTGTGGAAGAGAGAATATCGTTAATATGTAAAAGAACCAGAGTGGGTGCCAATACTAAGCCCTGGTATTTTAAAAACTTTAGAATCTGATTAAAACTGAGTTTGTAAGGTCATAATTGTCTTAGAATTAAAAATACAGGAGGATTTTATTTCATTTATTACACTTAGAAAACAAAACAGAGATCCCCACAAAAACACTTTCGTTAAATAGGGAAAAAAGTTACTATCTAAAAATCTCCACACTTCTTAAAGTACTAAAATTAGACCTTTCCTTTTGACTTTTCACTGATCTGTATTAATAGAAACCGAACATTCATTAATACAGATAGATTAGTAGAGCCAAATCAAAAAAGAACTTATTTTAGATCGCAGTACTTTTAAAGGTCAAGATTTTTAGATAAGAACTTGGCCCTTATTTTACATAAGTATTTTTGGTGGGATTTTTATAACGTTTTGATTATGTTATTCTGCTTCTAGCAGCATATTAAGTATTCCCCACAGTTTTTAAAGATAGGTTCTAAGTCATCCTATACAGGGTGTCCCAAAAGTAATGGGACACAGAGCAACAGCAGATTCCTTGGGTCAAAATAATGCAATTAACGTAAACTTGCCTTATCCGAAAGTTAATAATAACAAAGATACAGGGTGTTAAACTTTTAATTTTGCTTTCGTTTTTTCTTAATAATCTGGGGGTTTTTTGAGGCGAGAAATTTAAATTCGTCCACCCTTTTGATTTTGCTACTAGAGGGCGCCAGCTACGGCCTACCTCACTTGTTTTAAAATGTTGCTAACTTTGGCACCAGTGCGATTCATTATAAATGGACAGTGCCATTCATTTTTAGTCCTCCAGGTTTTTGTCCTTTTGATTTAGAATTTCCGAACCAAAAGTTCATTAAATAAGATAGCTCAAAGTTTTTTATGACCTGAAATTTTTTTTCGTGGTGTCAACTACCAACGAGTAATCGCAAAGTCGTCATTTTTTTTAATAGGTGAATGACTAGTTTCCGTCTATGTTTTTTTATTTTAAAATTAAAGCAGTTGAACGATTAGTTTTCAAACTTTGCACAGTGGTAGTTCTAAACACGCTGATCAAAGGTCTTCAGGGCACAAAACCCGAAAACGCCTCCAACCCCCAAAATCACCCTCAAAGGTCACTGGGGATTTGGGGACTTTTGAGGGTGATTTTGGGGGGGTTGGAGGCGTTTTCGGGTTTTGTGCCCTGGAAGACCTTTGATCAGCGTGTTTAGAACTATCACTATGCAAAGTTTAAAAACAATTGGATAAAATTTATTTTCCATAAAAAAATTGCAAGATCCTTTAAAGTGCGTTTATCTCGAGAACGGCTGCTCCTAGAGACTTAAATAAAGTATACATTTTTGATGCAGATGGATTTATAGTAACTTATTTTTTAATAAACAGGTCAATATTCTAAGCCTAAAAAAGTTACGACAAAAAAGTTAAACGCCCTCTAGTAGCAAAATCAAAAAGTTTAAATTTCTCGCCTCACCCCTGTATTCGAAAGTTATTAGTTTACACCCTGTATCTTTGTTATTATTAACTTTCGGATAAGGCAAGTTTACGTAAATTGCATTATTTTGACCTAAGGAATCTGCTGTTGCTCTGTGTCCCATTACTTTTGGGACACCCTGTATATAGCTTGTTGTTTATTCCTTATAGATAAATGTACAGTGCGATTCATTATAAGTAGACCTCCAGGTTTTGGTCCTTTTTTTGATTTTAGAATTTCCGAACCAAAAGTTCATTAAATAAGATAGCTCAAAGTTTTTTATGACCTGAAATTTTTTTTCGTGGTAACTACCAACGAGTAATCGCAAAGTTGTCATTTTTTTTTAATAGCTGAATGACTAGTTTCCGTCTATATTTTTTTATTTTAAAATTAAAGCAGTTGAACGATTAGTTTTCAAGATATTTCGTCTAATCCGTCTCAAAAATTTCGAATTACATGGTATACGCAGGTGAAAAATACAGGGACATTGTTCAATCTCGTCAATCTTGACGGCATTTATTTCAAAGTTACTTAATATTCCATTAATTGTGGATTTTGATGGCACAAGTCTGCTAGGATAAAGCTGCCGATATCTTCTCCGCGTAAGAGCCTCTTGTTGATTTTTTTCTAACGTAGCATAAGACAATATCGCATTTTTCTTCGTCTGAATAAACCATTTTGACCGATATTGACTGATAACCTAATCGTTTAATATCTGACAACTATCAACAAAAGTATGTCAAAACAATCATTGACCCAGACAGATTGACACCTGTCTCATTTTTATATTTATATATAAGGAACCACCAATTTTTTATCGAAATTTTTGAGACGGAACATCTTGAAAACTAATCGTTCAACTGCCTCAATTTTTATTAAGCCTATTAGAGAAATTTCCAAACTATGAAAAAATACAGACGGAAGCTAGTCATTCTGTTTAAAAAAATTGACGACTTTGCGATTATTCGTTGGTAGTTGACACCATGAAAAAATATTTTTGGTCATAAAAAACTTTGAGATATTTCATTTAATGAGTTTTTGGTTTGAAAATTTTAAAATCAAAAAAGGGGTCTCTTATAATGGATCGCACGGCACAAGAAATAATTATTTAAGAACAGAAATCTATCAAGCTAAAAAAAAGGTAAATAAATTCCAATGGTCATTAATTTATATTTGTTGTTTACTTATTAGGCCAAGTACTAAAAAATTGCATAAAATTTGCATTTCGCTTCACCCAATTACCATGCAAATATAATTCCTTCGGACTCGAAACACCTGTCAACTCGCCGAGTCCGAGAAAAAAAATCAATGTTACGCTACGTACGAAAAAGCTTTCCCTACTCGCGCAAGACGTTCTTTTCGCGGACGAGCACATTGTGCGTGCGCACGGATTTTAAGCTTGCACGCTGCGAGCATGAAAACTTGAGTACTCGAATCAAACAAGTGTCTCCGTAACTGGGATCCGTATCAGTATTATCTGTACACCGACTGATTTAGTTGCAATATAAGCTTCTTTAAAGCTTCTCACAATAACAATTGGTTACCCGTATAGTATTTTTATAGCTAATTTTGACCGTATTAGTTGTGCTACAGGGACCTCGAGCTTTAATAGTTTTCTTATTATTTAGTCGTTAGTGATTTTAAGTGATACCACCCACGGATTATGTTGATGTGTAAACTACTTTGACGGTATTCGTCTATCCGATAGTGCCAAAAAGTTAATACTTGTGAATGACATCCAGAACTAGAAGCAGGACGCAAACCAAAAAAATGCCCGTATATAACATAATAACTAGGAGATTTAAGGTACTGTTCCTTATTCGCTATACCTCATACAATTAATTTAAGTAAAACCAACTTAAATATGGAGATATTTTTAGAAGCAATAGAATATCTACATCGTTGAAATACATTTAAGCAAATACAATTAAATACATGTAATTTCAAATAATAAACACTTTGTCGTGGTACTAATATTACCTCATAAATGAATAAACCACTTATCATAAAAAATCTTAGATAGCTTATTACATTTAAATTTTAATACCCGCAGATAATTAACAAATGTCTTTATGACAAGTATTAACGAAAAGCATGCATAAAATATTTTTCGTAATAAAACGACAAAATACATAGAATACAAAAATTTATATCAGCTGCCGATAAAGCTAATTAATAATTTGTTAACTAATAAACAAAAATTTTACCTTTTCGTAAAAATTAAATGTAAAATAAAAATTATGAATTAAATTGCCTATAGAAACTATTAAAATTTAACTAATAATAAAAAACGAACATAAGTCAACATTGCAAATTTGATTAATTACCTTTAGCCGTGTCTATAACCTTATCACTTAATTTAAATTGAAATAAGGAAATTTTTCTGATAATTCTTTTGTTTAAGATTACGTTCATTAAGATAAAACACTAACACAGAAAACATTTTTATTAAAAATATAAAAACAACTTAAAATTTCCTATAAAACGTCACATAAATGAAAAAATTTAGTAACCCGGGGTTCATGTATATGTTACCGTCAAATACTGAAACCCGTCAAATCCAAATACTGAAACCCGTCAAATCCTAACAAGAACTAACCATTCAGCCATTCCCTGTTATGCCTAAGTAAACAATGTATTAAACATTTTTATTACGCTGTTTTCCTAAAACGGCTTCAGATACAACAGGAAATAACTGAATAGTCAAACACTGCAATAATAAGGCTATTACGCTGTTTGCCGACAATAAACGTACAGACTAGTCATTTTATTTTGAAAATGACCAAATTTAGTGTTTGACACTGACATATACATTTTAACAATTTTTTTTTTAATCCTGAAAAATATTAACGCGCTTATTGTCCAATGCATCTTCTCTAATTTTAAAGGGGCAGATGTATATCCACTGTTGCCAAAAATCTAAGAAACATTCGCTAATCTAAACTTTTTAAGCCATGCAGGTTAAGACATAACCACCAGTACTATACTAATGGCCGATTGCACCAATAAGTTTAGGAACCCTTAGCGTTAAGAATACAGGGTACTTTCACTCAATTGATATTGATAATTTTGTGTGTAAAAATTAAAAGTAGAAACACAAGTAAGCAAAAACCTGCTAAATAACACGGAAAAATACAAACCCTTTACATTTCTATTTAAAGGTTTAATTATCATTGTAATTTAAATAGCCCGCCACTCCCTAACCAATCAAATTCAACATGGTCCACCAAATCTACATTTAGAGACTATCGATATCGACAATCGTATCGATTTTAACGAAATGCCAAAATGCGAAATGCTTTTTAGACTTTACACTAAAACACAAGCCAGACTACCTAAATAGTTTCAATTGGAATAAAACATAAAAACTTACATCAAAATGGTTTTTACAACAATAATAGGCATGTCCTTTGGGCATTTTCTCAATACCTACAGCAGCACACCAGGCTTTTCTCCTATCGTCTTGTTTTTGAAGAAAAAAGAATATTTTTGAAGATCTAAACTCGGCCGGCTTCTGGTTTCGCAAATAATAACAATACACTTTTTCTTTGGAATAAAATAACGGAAATTTACTCGTAAAAGGGTTCATATCAAGGAAAGTTTGGCGATAATAATATTCTCGTGGCATAAATTGGAATATTTGGAAAGAACACACACTATTTACAAATTAAAAATTATTAATAAATATTAGAGGTTACAGGTTATACAAGTTATACAGGTTGACATTGACAATATGACAATTGACAGGAAACGCCAACTTTGTAGATGTTGCGCATATCTGATATTTGATGACAGGCGTATCGTATAACAAAAAGCTGACAACAAAGCACAAATTCCACCAATAGAAAATTTAGGGCCGTGACGTCACGGGAGTACAAAATTCAAACTTAAAATTGATTTTAAGGCGTTTCCAAAAGGCCAAAAAATCGGGAAAAAAATATTTTGGCCTTTATTTTCATGTGGCTTTGCAATAAGCTAATAAAAAAAAATCATGAAAAACGCCTATTCCTTATATCTCCAATGTAATCAATCATTGTTCTTTGGCCATTTTAAGGATTATCTTGTGCTAGGGATTTCCTAAAATTCTTGGTGCAACCGGCCATTAAACTTACAGTGATTCAAAAGTATTACTACGTAGTAAAGTCCTGTGAGATTTAATTTGTACCCAGTTCTCATCCCTAAACTGGTCGTTCATGACTGAAAACTTCGTTTAAAAGAAGTTCCTATTTGAATGTAAAAATTTAAAAAGGGTTTTTGCTGTATTGAGCAATATCGCTAAATAAATATCGACTAACTTTAATAACAATAAGACTAATAAATTTCTTTAAAGATAATAATATTACTGAAAATATTACATTTTATTATTAAACACAATCTTATGGGTCCCTTGCATATAACTTTTTTTTAATCAAAAACACGTCAAATGTCTTTCTTTGCCTTTTAAAGAACCATCTTTCAATATCTTTTCTCAGAAAAAAATAGCTCCGGCGTAATTACAACTTAAAATTTACGCCTGGTCCTTTAAATTTGTCGTCAGACCAAAAAGCCGTGTGACGACACAAGGGTTGCCGAGTTCCAATATTACTTTTTTTCGCTTTGTAAATATATTTTATTCGGAGCAAAAAAACCATTGATTTAATGTTGATTAGGTATGCAACATAATAAATTTTGCGAAACACAGGTTGATGCTCTAAAAACGGTTCATTATCGTTTGAGAAAAACAGAAGGAAGTTTAAAGGTGTATGGAAGCCCAATACTGTAGAACAAAATTGTCCAGGCGTGCAGGGCAGCGGGAATCGAGGATTGACCCATAGGTGCGCAATGAATAGTAGGTCAGAGCCCGACTTCCATAATTCTTTTGTTACTATCTATAAAGATTTGGTATCATCAAATGTCAAATTTAAGCATTCTCCACTGTTTCTTTTTTTTGCACAAAAATTGTTGGTTATTAAACGATACTACCATAGAATATTTAAAATTATTGTGTAATATTGGATTTCATATCATCTGATATAATATGGAAATAATAGATGGCGCCACTTTACTACAGCCTTCTATTTAAATGGTCGATATTTCTTTTGGTTTTTGTATTTCTTACCAAAAATCTTTGTAAATAAATAAAAACACGATTTTTTAAAATAAATTTCAACCATTTATATGATAGTTTCATGTACCTATCACCAATTTTGTGATAAAGAAAGGGCTAGACGGGCTAGATAGTGTAAAATGAGTTTAATCTAATCCTAAGATTGTGGTTGTACATTAAAAAGTGAAATTTTTATCACTGCTTTTTTAGGCATATACTTTTCACTAATAACAAAACATTCATGAGACAGAATAACAGTGGTTAAAATATGTTTAAGTAACCTTTGTTACCTAGGTATCCATTGTAACGTGCTGTTAAATATTATGTGTCTACAGTATGTCGATCTTAAAAAGTTAGTAATGTAAGTTTAAGAAATCAAAAATCGAATTTCTTTTTAAACAAATACAGAAAAGCAAGCAGTAGATACTTTAACATAAAATTGTACTTCTTTTTATTCAAATTAGAGGGACCTGTATATATTAAAATTTGCCTGGTCTGCCCAGTATTTAATAATTTTGATCCTTTTTTAAGAATGTACTAAATTATTAAATGAAAGAAAAGTACCTAAATGTAAACCTTATTTTTCTTTTTAATAATCCACAGAAATACACAAACATTGTGGAAATCATCTAAAAAGATGGATTAAAATTGCCTTACTTTTCTCAATGCTATTTCCTATGAAATTTTCATTTTCTATTATTCATAATTGATATATTATTATTTAATTCGGTTACCTAACCTTACACTCATAAGAAGCACCTAATTTAAATATAAGAAATACTTACCTATAGTAAAAAAATGCCGGGTATGTTACCCTTAGATTTGCAAGACAAAAACCATACAACCTTTAGTCATTTTGTTACGATATTATAAGTAACAAACAATATGGAAAAATCATAGTCAGCTAATTTAATAAACACTAATCACTAAAATAAGAAAGTTTTTATCAATCCAAAAACTGCTGCAACTTTTAAAATATAATCACACAAAGCAAAACAATCGAAACTAATACGGCTTTTCATAAAAGTATAATGTGTTGCCTAACTACACATGTGATTTATCGATGCTTAGTAGTAATCAGCTGCATTCATTGTCAATTTCGCTATTATTGCGCAAAATCGGCGGGGCCAACTCTGACAGTTATTTTCATACTGGGCTGGACATTTTTTGATCGAATGGGCCATAGCATTGGGCTTCCATACATCTTTAAACTTCCTTGGAAAAACACCTCGTAAGTAATCGCGATTACCGACTTCTCGAACCAGTGCAATACATTTTTTATTGTTGTAACCATAGTAACTGATTTTTTAAACCAATGCAATACGTCTTTCTTTATGTATTTTGTAAAACGAAAAAAAAAACAAATTGTAAGTTTTCTACTTTTTAAATAAACAAAGAAAATGGGTCTTATACACTGATTAAAAATCAAAAGGGTTAGCTCCGCTTGGCACTACTCCGCTTTCATCTGAGATGTAATATTGGAACCTAGCCCCGATCGCCTCTGTCGATTAGGCGTTAGACGATACCCTATTCGCGGGAAAGTTTTATATTTAAATTTTAAATGCTTGTAATACTGTTTATAAAATACATGGTATTAATTTTAAATAAAAATTTTTAAGAAACCGTGCATCTCAGAAAAGTGTTTCTGACAAGACACACTGTTCACACAAAAACACATAAAAATTAGCCATATGTGTAATTTCTTTTATAATAAAACGAAATAATTTTTAAACAGCAAATAAGTTAAGCTTATTTAAATGCTGTATTAAAATTTGATGAATAATTTAATTTAATTTATTATATAAATAATTGTTTTAAAGTTACTTAAAATTAAGCATAGCTACGCAGTATTTAAATAAACAATTTATGCATGATAATGTTCTTTTAAAGGTTACAAACTCATGAACTGATTTCGACGATCTGATCATCCTGGTGATTGACATGTGGCGCCACAATGTTCTGACCAAATCGCAAAACATTTCTCGGATGATCGGGATCGTCGGAAATCGGATGGGTGAGACTCCGTCTTTAGACCCGCTTAATTTATGGAGCTGAAAGTGGCGTCCAGCGACAAAGCCGAACTGTGCAGAGCCGAAACAGCAATGTTAAGGGCACTAAAATCTTGTTTCCTTTTAATTCGTATGGATAGTCCTTTCTGAGGTCCTTCAGAAGATTCGCCTAGAGTTATATAATTTTTGGACATTGCTGAAATTAAGAAATTCGCCGAAATATTAAATTTTTGAATTTTTCTAATAAATAACGTTTAATTTTTATACTTTAAAATTTTGGAACATCCTTCCCAAGATCCTTCAGAAGATTTGCCTAAAGTTTTAGAATTTTTAAACATTGCCGGAATTAAGAAATTTGCCGAAATATCAAATTTTTGCATTTTTTTAATACCTACTCTAAAATTTTGCTCCTCTTTAATTCATATAAAAGATCCTTCCTAAGGTCCTTTAAAAGATTTGCCTAAAGTTTTAGAATCTTTGGACATTATTGAAATTAAGAAATTCGCCGAATTATCAAATTTTTGAATTTTTGTAATAAATAACGTTTAATTTTGATACTCTAAAATTTTGCTCCCCTTTAATTCATATGGAAGATCTTTCCTTAGGTCCCTCAGAAGATTTGCCTAAAGTTTTAGAATTTTTGGACATTCCTGGAATTAAGAAATTCGCCGAAAGCCGGCCACCAGTTTCAGCTCCATGTCAATTTCTATTTTAGGTTAAGCTTTGCAAAAGCACAATACATCCATAATCGGTCGTATCTTTATTTTAAAAAAGTAATAAAAATCGCGCTCATAAAAAACAAATATGATGGTATAATCAGATAGATTACAAAAATTTTCAGCTCTTTGTAAATAACGCTTTAATGAGTTAGATAATAATACATCCAATAAATTTAAATTATGATGATTTACAATTTTTATACGTCAAATACTTTTTGAGTTAATGGTCCATATATTTTAAATACTTTTATTTTAGTATATAAAATTTACCATAGTTTTTAAGATTAGCTTATTTATTATACTATTGGCGACTGTTATCATGGTTGGAGACTATAAAGGCTAAACAGAAAAACCGAAAAATATATTTTTATAAGGAGCAAGTAGGCTGAATAACCCGTAGTTAAAGTTATACCCATTAACTAAATTTGATATGATAATAAAACAAATTCGGCTTAAGTCAATCATCAGTGATAAAACAAACGCATCCCAGGAAAATTCCCTTATGCTTTAAGCACTGCTTGTTAATAAAAATGGCTATTTTAGATTTTATGACAAGCGAAATCTTTTAAAATTTAATGTATCATTTTAAGAACATTGAATCTGACTATCACAGACAGGTTCTGAAGCAGGTTTTACACGGCAAGTCTTTAATTCAATTTATTGTTACTAGAAATTGCGACAGTATATTTCATCAATATTTTGTGAATGCGATGCGTTTTACACAGAGAGCTTTGGGCTTTTCTTCATTTCTGGGAGCCGCCTAGATTTACTACCGGAGGCAGCGCAGCCTCTTGGGCTTGTTGTGCCTAATCTCCCATTATCTTTTGTACCAATCCTCCCATCAGTCTTGTTCCTTCTACAAGTTTGTATAACCCTGTGACTGGTTGGATGATATATTTCCGTGGGCTCATTTTCGGTTTCCCAAATAATGCCTGTCTTTTGTGATTCAACACTTCACCTTCGCACAGGATATGATAGGCTGTTTCTTCCCCCTCGTCGCACATTCTGCAACTTGGGTCCCCATTGTATGAGCCTCTTGTGTAGGTGTCCTCTTAGGTTATTGTGTCCTGTTGGTAGCCCTACTGTTATGCGAAGTATTTTACTACTTTGTCTAAGTAGTTCTTCCTTCGTTTTTTTTGATAGGCCCCTTATGAAGCCCTTTTCATGTCTTATTCTACTAAGGCTCCTTCAGTATTTCTCGTGTTTGTTTCGAATACATTCCCTGGTTTGCCCCCTTGCTGTGGTTTTACTCAGTCCAAGGACAGGTTGAGCTTAAGACTCGATAAGTTGTAATAATATTCGGGATTACCAACAACGTCAATCATAATAATAACAAATGAAAAAAACATTTTTTTATAATAAAAAAATCAGAAGAACACACAAAATAACATTAGTAGATCCTAAACCAAATATTACGTCAAAGCATCGACAGAAAAATCAATAACTTTAAAAGCTTAGTTGAGCAGAGGTTAGCAAAACCAGTTTGACATAAAATGTCACTAGATTTCACCAAAATTGCACTAATAAATTAGAACAAATTCTTCTAGCTCCAATTTAGTGCAACTGAGTAAAACCGGCATGAGTCTTGAGTAGTGGCTTATACACTCATTGACTAAATACTAAAAAAATGGCATCATGAGTCTTTAGCAGATCTTTTGGGATCCACACGTTCTTTTGTCTGTTGTTAATTAAATTACAAATTGCTTTAGGTTTAACAGGAATATCTTCAAAATAAGTAAATCATCATTGATGGCACAAGATTTTTTTACATACAATAAGGGGCATATCCAAATTGCGGCCCAAATTTTCAGGTATAAACTTTTTACTAGTTTATGTATGACAAAATTGCGACCCAAAAATTCTTGAAATAAATTTAATTTGATTAAGCCATGGCAGCAATGCAGCCTAAACGAAAAGTTTACAGTTACTACTTTTAGTGATTTATCACGTCTGAAACATAATTGGGAAAAATATAAAGCCATTTTTACTAATCAGAACTAAACATGACCGACCAGAACTGAGGGCTTTTGAATTGGTCTAAATAATTCTTACGTAGAAGTTATTAACAAATAATTTTCAATCTGCATAGTTAACTGTTTCTACTTTTAGTGAATTATCACGTCTGAAATATAATTGGGAAAAATAAAAAGCCGCTTTAACTAACCAGAACTAGTCATGACCGACCAGAACTAAGGGCTAATGAATTTGTCTAAATTATCCCTTGGTAAAAGTTATTAACAAAATTTTAATTATTTTCAACATGGTATTTATTACGAACCGCAATAATTCCATCCTGTTTGGGTCAAACCAGAAAATTATTTATTAACTGGAAATTTTATTTAGGCTAACCCTTATTTTTGGGGCGCAATTTGGATATTATTTTTTCCTACCGGGTGATTTGGGCCGCAATTTGACAAATCCGATAAACATATGGTATCAGTGATTCTAATTACTTGATGATCTATATAAGATTTAACATATATATTTTATAATTTAAATATGTATAGATAGTTGTCAGCAGTTTCTTCACCAAACACTGCCTATCCAGATAAAACACTGAGCCATGTAAAAAAATATTTATTTATTACCAAAGTTACTAAATTTTTAACTGAACTTATGGATTTTAAGATATTTGCAGTGTTTTAATGATTTATTGAGCTTATATCTAATTTTTACTTTTAAATTTATTATACGGCTGTAAAAGTTGTCAGGTCATAAAATCTAAACATTTCGTCATAGGAAATAGATAAGACGTCAGCAAAAATAATTATAAAAAAAATTGAATAGATTTCGTTTATGTACCTTAGGAATTAAGTGATTTAACACATATCGTTTCTTTTTATCTAAAAGTTTAAAATTAAAATATAATAATAGATAAAGTTAAGAAAAATAATATAAATCAAGACCCAAATTAGTTTTTAAGTGATAGGATAAGATTTTGTATGTATTTTTGATGATCCGTCATCCGCATTATAATCAAGGCGCACGAAAGTGAAAAAAATCCCTATTATTTTAGTACTTTTGTAAACTGGTGAATTTTAGTGTTTTCGTGATACATTTACAAAAATCTCTTTCAATTATTAAAAACTTAAAATAAAAACTTGCCATAAGTAAAATATTAAAATGGGTTCAGTTCTGAAACGATTACAGCGATTTTTAGAGAACGGCCAAATGAGGGAATTATTTGACTATTTAAACAACATGTCATTAAGATTTTTTAGCGGGGTGGCTAGCGGGGAAAATAGGAGGATGATAGCTTTGATACAATAGAAATGGAAACAATACAATAGAAACGGTTTTAAGCGTTTTTTATTTTGGGTTTAAAACTATTAGCTATTGTTAGTTTTAAATTGTCCTGTATAATATTGCTTTTTGCCTTATAATATTGCAAACTTAAAATTTATAAACCTGCAGCACTTAAAAACGAGCTGAAAAACATACAGCTAAACTGACGTGAGCTAAACGTAAAAAAATCCCACAAGCCCACAAAAAAAAGTGGTGTGTGCTGGGTGTCGGACTTAGATTTACTGGCGTATTTTTTTCCGCTGAACACTCTGAACAATCTGAAGTCAAAATTCGGAGTCAAACAGCAAAAAATCGAAAAAAGGCGTCATTTCAGATATTAACATTTTCGTTTTTAATTTAAAACTTTAGTATCAAAAACTAACGATACACGAAACTTTATATAACATAGAATATGTATTTTTACCAGACCTTTTTTTAAGTTATTTAACCTTTTTGTCTAAATGCAGTATTTTTCGATTTATAATCAAAAAACCGACTTTTTAGGATTTTTGGACTTAATTTTTTTTGTCAAAATTACATTTTTGTTTATATCTTTTTCATTATTTTTCTTATCAAAAATGTTTATATAACTTTTTATAAATACAATTTAAAAAGCTCTATTTTTTGTTTTATAAATTTTTTGTATCTCCTATAGTTTATATAGTCGTAGTCCAAACATTCCGTGGTTTTTTGCTGTTTGACCCCGAATTTTGACTTCAGATTCTTGTTCAGCGGAAAAAAATACGCCAGAAAATCTTAGTCCGACACCCAGCACACACCATCTTTTTTTGTGGATCTGTGTATTCAATCCAATATATACATTTTTGGTTTACCATAAAAGCTACCTCGAAAGAGGATTCATGTTTTAGCTAATGATTGTTTTTGTATCTTTCCTCCCCACGACCTCTGATTAATTAACGTTTCACTGCTTTAGTTTTAAAGTGCGATTTTGCAGTCAAATGGCTGAAAGGTCAAAGGATAGCAAATTATAGAGATTTAAATTCCGGAAATGTGTTCTTTTGATCCCGTTTTGTAATTAGGGCCGGAACATGTTTTATTTACGAATTAATTAACTCTCCTGCTTTGGTATAAAGTAAAACAGGTGTTTTAAAAGATAAGCAACGTTAATATTGAATTTTTTGTACAGCTATTTTATAGTCCCTGGGTAACATACTTAATTTGTTGATTACATTGAAAAATTTATTACATATTTGACAGTAAGGTCTAAAATTAACGAAAACACGCTAGATTTATCACTTTATATCTACAATTTTACGTAACAAAAATAAATAGCTAATTTTAGCAATACCATTTTGGATTTAACAACTTACTTTATAATTAAATTTATATATATATATATATATATATATATATATATATATATATATATATATATATATATATATATATATATATATATATATATATATATATATATATATATATATATACGTAGGCGTGCGCAGGGTAAAGTTTGTTGTGGGTGCCGATTTTTTAAATTCGTTTATCACAGTACTTATATCAATACTTGCGGCTAATTCCTGTTCCACAAATGGAACCAGGAGATTTTCTAAACGTTCTTGGCGCATTGTGGATCTTAATTTTGGATTTTACCATACTCATTTTCGAGAAGGTGCGTTCGCGTGTACTTTTTAAAACGAACCCTTATCAAATAATAATTTCCATATTTTAAATACAGTAATCTTTTTCAGACTAGTGGGGGTGCCACGCACCTTAATGCCTACCCACGCCTATATATATATATATATATATATATATATATATATATATATATATATATATATATATATATATATATATATATATATATATATATATATATATATATATATATATATATATATATATATATATATATATATATATATATATATATATATATATATATATATTTATATCATTAAAAATCAAAATGGCTTCTTTTTTTTCGTTTTTAACACTAACAATTGCAATTGGCAAAAAATGCATTGACTTAAAGGAAACCACCTTTTACCATCTTAATTTTGAAATAAACCTGCTGGTTACCAAATTTTATCAATCAACGTGTTTAAAAGTTGGACATTTTTATCTATTTATATCTATATTTTGTTACACATTGTGTTTTACCAAACTACACTTATTAACATAAATCCCCACCAAGTAAATATCGAGTAACAATTATCTTATATTATTGTATTATTATTATTGAATTATTATTAAAGTGTGTCATATTATCTATGGCACTTACACGATAAAAATTTTAGCAATTAAATTAACGAAACTTAAAATTTAAATTGCAAAACAAACAATTCTATTGTGTTCATATTTGCAAGTTCTTAGGCATGGACTCTTTCGCTCGCGAATTTTAATGCATGAAACTTTGAAGCCACAGACGCAGTCGGAATTACAAATTAAGATTTTCTGATGACTCTTTATTTTTTTATAAACTTTCACTTTGCCAAACCTTTTAACACGTTTTTACTAAACTCGTATACAGATAATTATATGTTTATCAAGACAATATTTTTTAAAATTTAAAAGTAAATACGCTTCAAGAACAGTCTACAGTGGCATCTGTTACAGAAACTACTTTTGAATACCACACGAAAATAAATATGAACTTAAAGACGAAATTTGCCGTAGCCTTAAGTAAAAAAAAATACATTTTTTTTAATGATAAGCTAAAATACTACAATTTTAAAGCTGATGGAACGTAGCCCCCCCAGAAAAAAGTGGACAGAAAATCTAAATTTAGAAAATTGGGGCATTACTACTTCGTCCCAACGGCAAATAAAATTGTCAAATATACAGGGGTGTCAAGTTATATAGTTGCAGCTTCTTTAATATTTTTATTTCTTATCGTATAAGATCAATTAAAAAATCTGTTTGTAAAGCTAATTCTGTAGTTTTCGAAACTGTAATCAGATTTTTATTATCTCCTAAAATGTACAAAGTACAAACGACAAAATGTATATATATATATATATATATATATATATATATATATATATATATATATATATATATATATATATATATATATATATATATATATATATATATATATATATATATATATATATATATATATATATATATATATATATACAGGGTGTCCCAGAATATGTGGGCAATCTCTCGGAATCTAATAGAAAACCCAAAAATATTATGACAAGTTCTCATAAACTTTTTTCCTACAAGCCTTCCCTACGGAGATACAGGTACATAATGGACGACTCTGGACATGGTTTTTTTTAACTTTTAAAATACCAGGCGTAATTTAACATTTTTTTAATATGATGGTTACTAGATAAGTCTTCTTAAAATGAACCCATTAAATCATATTTGGCTTATATAGTTTGCCAGGGACGGACTAGCTTTGACACAATAATAGCAATTTTTTTAACATCCTCTATGATAAAGGCTCAACAATATTATTTTTGGATAGCTTTAACCTTAAACTAAAAAAAAGGTGTTTGTGAGTGACAGCGATAAAATCAACTATTATGAAATAACATATCATGGTTGGTATTTTTTTTACATTATACAGGGTCTTTTCTAATTGTACCTCAATATTTAAGGAGGAAATTTTTGGGTCCATTTTAGGAAGAAAACTTCATATAATCGTATGTCCCAAACGTCTTAACTTTGGAAATACAGGGTGGTAAAATTCTTAAAAATAAATTATTTATTATTAATATCTGTAATACCACAATATTTTAACGAAATTTGGCATACATGTACTATGTATCAAGAAGCATTATAGGTGTACTAAATTCTTTTTTATTTGTAAAAATAGACAGGTCAAATATTGTACGAACGCCAGTGGTGGAAATAAAAAAAAATGTGCTTTGATTCATATTAAATGCAATGGGTCGAATTTAATCGCTAACAAAACCCTGAAGTTTTTTAACTGCAAAAATTGTTTAGCTTACTTGTCTAAATTTAAGCATCCTGATCTATTAGGTTCAATACTAATTATACTAAGATCACATAGTCTAGTACTAGACATCGAGTTTCTTAAGGTATGTTTCCTTCCACGCGGCGGTCGCATGCGACCGCCGCAATGCGACTAACGCATGCGGCCGCCGTTTAATCGGGTGGTTTCTTTAGGACCGCGGCTCAAACTCGCGATAGCAAAATTATTAGTAAAAGGGAATAATCTTTGGTAAGAGTCGTGATGGATGACCTAGCAATATATTTATTATTAGAAGGAGGAAGAGGATGACGAAATACTATTACAATTAGCCAATCTGAAATATAGCAATGCCTCTATAAATCCAATATTTCAGCAAAGACGCAATGAGGGTTGTTATACTACATTAATAAATCGACATCTGCAACAGGATAAAGTAAAATTTAGAAAATATTTTAGACTGAATAAAGCAGAGTTTAGTTTTATTCTTGACTTAATAAAAGACGATATAAAGTCCGAGCCAGACAACAGAGTTGCATATCCAATAACCCCAGAGGAAAAATTAGCCATTGTATTAAGGTAAATCTGTACAGGGTGAACCAAATTCGAGTCTTATCATTAGGATCTCGGAAACTTGAAGAGATAAGGGAGGGTTAAATGAAGGCAAAGTTGCGCAATATGATGCTAATCAAAATGCCACCTTAGAACTTTAAAATTTTCGAATACTTACTTTTGGAAAAAACCGATTATTCGCAAATTCGTTTTTATTTTTTTATGACTTTATTTGAATCGATGTAACAAAATAACTTTTACATTTCCATTGCTACTTTTCATGTTCTACAAGATAGTGTTATTAGATTTATACACCGACGATTCGTCTTTGAGCTGTCATCATCAACTGTTTTTTTTTTAAATACGGCCCGGGATTTTTTAATTATGTATTTTAGGAGCTATTAAGTTCCCAAAACCAATAATGTATTGCACTTATTCGAAAAATTTATATTAATGGCAATTTTTATAAAAAACCATATGTTAGAGAGAGTCAGACAATATATTTTTGGAAGGATCTTGGGAAAACATTAAACTGATTTTTTTGAATAAGTGCGAAACATCATTGGATTTGGGATCTTAAAAGCTCTTAAAATACGTAATAGAAAATCCAGGATCTCATTTAAAAAATAAAGTTTCAATTTTTAACAATTAAAAAAAATCACCGGATATCCACACAAAACAACACAAACAAAATATTAGTCGCAGACACGACTGCGTCTACACTGCTTCTTCAGCAGTCCAGTCGCATTAATCGCAGTCGTTGACAGCGGACGCATACGACGGCCGCTTGGAAGAAACCAGGCACATTTAAAAACATTAGTAGGAGTGCTTTGCCGCTAACGTAGTGCGTTGGCCGCATGCGGCGGCCGCGTGGAAGGAAACATACCTTTAGACAGCTTTTTTTATTTTTAGTTTCAAAAACGACCTCCCGCTACTTGCAACTGTGACATCTAGTAGCTGATGAGTTCTTGATTTTTTTTTTAAATTTTATCAATTTTTTTTCCAGTATATCCGTTTAATCACTGCGCCCCGATGCGGCGCATCGGTTGCATCGGCTTTAGTTACGTCCCTGATACCGGCATGAGACAGGTTGCTTTATTGGTATTGCACTTAAGCCTACGTAAAATAGGTCAACAATACCGTAACCTGAAATTTAAAATATTTATTTATTACTCGGTTTATTTGTTTAATAACGCAGTTAATTGGAATTAAATTATTTGCAGACAAATTAATCTGCAAGAACCAGTTTTTATGCCTTCCTATCAGGTAGACGCTCTTCAAACAACAACGTTTTGTGTTTTGTTTAAATTAAAAGAATGGCGTAATATTTTCATAAATATGATAACGCCATAAACACTTAAATAGTATACAATAAAATAGGTTAGTAAATAAAAACTTTAGATTATTTAAACCGTTAAAAAACATTTTTTATTTAATTACATGATGATTTAAATCTCTGCTTCGTAGAGATAAATAAGATAAAAATATTACTTTTTAATTACGATATATACAATGTTCTTTACCAACAATTATATTTTCAATGAAAGTGTATATAATCATCATTTAAATTTTATAATGTTTTTAACTGATATACAGGGTGATGCAGAACCAGAAGGGGGCAGGAGAGAAACAATGCCTTATTTAAGAAGTGGCACAATTTGAATTAAGTGTATCAGGATTTCACCTCATGCGCTTCACATAGAAAGCCAGGAATAAGGAATACAATGTCCTAACGAGTTGATTATAAAAGGGTAGATATTCTCTCCTGCGTTAGACAACACGTAATAAATATGGAAGCGTCTAAATGCAGTAAATTTTGTCACCAGTAGGAGGATAATGTCGCCTGTCTTTTAGCGTCATCGTGTCGATGTTGATTGTTTTCGTTTGCAGTTTAGCACCACCGTAATAATTTTGCTTGTGGTCAGTCCTTGTTGGTAGTAACCATTTTTTTACCATATAACAAAGCTTTATTTATTGATTCGTATTTAACAATACATCTAAGGCTACTATATACAATATATAAATATCACATTATATATAAGTACATTTCTGATTGCCTTTTCATGGCTTAAAAATGAAAATATCGGTCAGAGAACTAAGCGTGGAGCGTGGACTGGTGTTGGTCGATGGTAGCACAGATGTAAACACTCTACTGGTTTAGAACCCTCCGATCAGTGATCTTTCGGGTTCTCTTAGATTGCTTATTGCCATTGGCTTGAAAGGGTTAAGTCTTGTCGAGAGTTGTTATTTTAGTTTTGTTTAACTATTTCTTACAGAAAAAAGATCAGAAAAAACCTGCTTACTTTTATAGTTGGTAGTAACCAGTTAAATCGAAGTGAGTGGCAGCAACCCGATCTCTCCGGCACGGTTGGAGACATCATCTGGTATACAGATGGTTTCAAAACCGAGCAGGAAACTGAAATGGGCATGTATAGTGAAATAAGGAGTTCACAATTCTTCATTCCACGAGAAACACGCAGTTTTGTACTTCAAACGAAAATATGTATACGCTTTACTGCACTGTGCAAAAGAAAATAACAGGAGGGCTTATAAAAACAAGCGGATCTGCATAATAATAGACAGCCAGGCGTCACTAGGGGTACTAGTAAACCCCAAGGTAACGTCCAGCTGATATGGGAATGCGAAAAAGAACTGGAAGTTCTGGGAGAACGCAACAAGGTAACTCTCCTATGGGTACAAAGGCAACGAAAAAGCGGATGAGCTAGCGACACAGGGATCATTCACACCATACTTTGGACCAGAACCTGTCCTTGGAGTGACCAAAACCACAGCACGAGAGCAAATCTCAGTAGAATAAGACATGGAAAAGGCTTCATAAGGGGCAAATCCAAAAGAACGAAGGAAGAACTACTCAGACAAAGTAAAAAAAGACCTCGCATAATAGTAGGGCTGCTAACAGGGCACGATAACCTAAGAGGACACCTACACAAGATAGAATTATACAATGGGGACCCAGGTTGCAGAATGTGTGATAGGGGGAAAGAAACAGCCTACCATATTCTGTGCGAATGTGAAGCGTTGAATCACAAAAACCAGGCATTATTTGGGCAACCGAAAATGAGTCCACAGGAATATATCAACCAACCAGTCTTAGGGTCATACAGCCTTTAGAAGGAACAAGACTAATGGAAGGATTGGTATAAAAGATAATGGGAGATTAGGCACAAAAAGCCCAAGGGGCTGAGCTGCCTTCGGTAGTAAATCTAGACGGCTTCTAGGGAAGAAGAAGAACCAGTTAAATATGCAAACTCGTGTTTTTACACAACTCCAAACAAAAATGAAATAAAAATTTGACGGGCCGAATCGACACTTCATGCTAGTCGCATGTTTGTGCCGTTTCCTAAAGGGTGGCGTACGACAATTGTTTCTCTCTCCTTTTTGATACTCTTTGTGCAGAACTTATTATAAATATGTTACTAGAAGAAAAGTAATACCTAAAAATAGAATAAGAAAAAATATGTGAATACTGGTTGGCTGAGGACAAAACTTCGGTAGTAAAAAAGTTATACTTTTTCAAAATTAGCTTTACTGGAAGGATGACAGAGGCAAATAGCTTTTATGCATATATATTTTTGGACAGATGGTCAAATAATTCTTGAGTTTTAAATTATTACATTGCTTTTTGAATGAGAATTAAATACTGCCCTAGAAACGCCCTTTTTTCAATCTTTTTAGATAATCCCATTAAGTACTAGCTGTTATCTAAATTTTAGTTGCGGTGATTTATTTTTACTGTGTTTCAAGACACGACTGACCAGTTCTGCATATTAATAATTTTTTCCATAGTCATTTTTATTATGAACTATCTTTTTTAAACAACAAATAAATTGACTTTTAGCTGTGAAAAAAAAATTAGAAAGTTATATCAAGTGGTTTCTGAGATATTTGATTTTGAAAATCGTCCATTTTACTACTGACTGACTCATTGACTCATCAAAAATATGGGGTACTTCCCGAGCGAGTAGAAACTTAAAATTTGTTAGTAAGTTAGTCTTAGGATACAGGTAAAGAAAAAATTCTGAAAACTGCTTATTTTTACTCAAAACCCTCTGAAACGGGGCGGGAATATCATATATTTAGGAGATATTTTTTAGGTTTGCAATCTGATTCAACCTAAGTTTCTGAGGTCATAATTGTCCTAAAATTTAAAATGCAGGCAAGATTTTTTTTGCTAAACAAAGAAAATTGCTACAGTTAACCTATCAGACGCCAACCCCTATTCTACTCGGGAAAAATAGCTTTAAATCCAGGATTACAGAACTTGTCTATCCTTGTAAACAAAACTGTTAAAAAACTTATATTTGGAAAAGAATTATTACTTTTCCTTAATCATTTTTTTCATTCATCAAAGGAAGATAAAAGATCCCAGATACCACCAAAAACACTTATGTAAAATTAAGGCCAGGTTCCTATCCAAAAATCTCAGCCTCTTAAGGGGGGAAATACCTGTAAAATTTTGATTTTTTTTAAATTTTTTATAAAATGTTAGTATAATTCTTTAAGAATACGTCAGATCATTTTCGAAACATAATTTTAAGTATTTCTTATATTATAGAGGGTAAACCGTGTCGTATATGTATGTAGGCAAGCTTTAAACGCGTTTTTCTCAAAACCATATTTTTCAAATTGGCGTACACGATTACTGAAAAAGTTATTGATCGATCTCTCTAAAATTTTGCACACATCTTTTTAATAATATTATTTTCTATATGAACCTACAAATTTCCGAAATTTTTTGAAAAAATTATTTTATCGAAGCAAAAACAATACAAAAATTCGGCCCAAAAATAATTTAATTTTTTCCAAGTATTTTTTGCCGCGATGTTTTTTTTAGGTTCATCTAGAAATTATGACATTAATAAACACACAGAATTTTGGTTTTTCTTCTCAAATCACTAGATCCGATGCTACAATGCTCGCCGATTGAGGAGTCTCGCTGCGGCCTTCCTGGAAAAATTTAGTGTACATCCGCCATTTTGAATAATTAAAAAATATAAAAAAATATATTATTTAAATGTTTAAATAAGCCAGATGCAAATTTTTAAAATTATATAATGACCCTTTTCATTTTAAAAAAATCAAAATTTAAGCGTTTCCAGATATCTCTCCCCTTTAAGACCAATTTCTGTCCACAATTTTCTTCCGCCCTGTCTGTCAAAGTCAAAAAGAAACTTGGCCTGATTTTGGATCTCAGTGTTTTAGGGCCGATATTTTGAATAGAAACTCGGAACTAATTGAATAAAAGTGTTTTTAGTAGGATTATACTTACGGAAAAATATTTATGGCGACTTTCCAGAAATTTTATACTTCGGACGCCACTTGTAGCTTTGTAGAATCATAATCACTTTATAATACAATTTTAAAATTCCACACTGAATTACAATCGATAACCCTAAGCTACTCGTATAATACGTATAGTTAGAAAGGATTAATGAATGACATACCAAAAATTCCATGGATTTTCCTAATCATAAATTAAAATTGCTAAAATTGCACTATGTAAAAATGTTCTATTAGTCTAAAGAAAACACTATCTATTCAAGCCTTAGCCAAAATTTCAATTTAAGTGAAGACAGCTTAAGCCATTTTTCGTTGCAAATTTTGTATTTAATAGGATTTAGAGGTATTTAAGCGGTCAAATTTAACAAGCTTACGGAATTAACACGTTAAACAAGAAAACATTATCATGTAATGTTAATGCCTAGTGAAGCCTTCTGGATTACTTTTCGATTAAATCAACGCCTAGTAACTTTATCCCATAACACGGCAAAGGCGCTATGAAAATCCTTTTTAATTCCAGTATTTTAACACAATTTGTCAGATTTAGGATGGGTTTATCGTTCGCTTGTTAAGCTCCTTTTATTTCCCAGACAAGCAGAGACAACTCAGTGATTTGTTGCCGTAATCAGTAACATTAAATAAAAAATAAAAATCACAGCCTTTAAATTTATTGATCCGTCGAATTTTTTATCGGCGGCATTCATGATTAATTTTTTAAAGGTTTAGGGCTTACTTGAAATTAGCAAGTAAATAATACGTCTTACAGTGATTAAAAAATTTGCTTTTTGCCAGACCATAAAAAATAAATTATAATAATAATTATGAAGCTAAATATTTTTTTTTTATAAAACACCGCAAGAGTACACATATACTAGATTTATAAATTCGCTTTGAGGCGAGAGTCAAGAAAGAGAAAATTTTTGGTAGCGTGGGTAGGTAGGTTTGAAGGCTTGTGGGTTTTTTACGCCCTCCACTGCGACCGCTTGGTCTATTGTGGCTCACACCTTGAATCCGATATCAGATTGGAAGAGAGTTCTTACATCTCCTCTTACTCGTTTCGCTACCGGACACGAGCAAGGGAAGCTAGGGAAGTAATAGACCACCACGGCAAAGCCCCGCATTCCCGCAGTAAGGCTAGATACTCTGAGAGGTCGCCCTGTATCTCAGAGGCACCGTTGGAGACACCTGTTTAAGGCACAGGATGTCATTCACTCATCAGCACGGTATGCTAACACCTTGAGTTAAGCTTTGTGTTTTTCTTAACTTCGGATCCCGTTCCTTACGCTAGCCAAAAGTGTTGCCGATAACCAGCAACTCTAGAGCATGTTCCAAAAGATCCTACTGAGCCCAACCACGACAACGACGTGTGAACACAGCAGTGGGGGTAACGTGGGACACAGACACCCAAATCCATAAGGTGGGTTTAGACCTGAGTACGTACGCAGTGAGCATCCATGCACGCATTCGTTTGCGTTTGCGAAAAGCGTTTAAATAGGTTTATGCACAAGCTGATCCAGTTGTTCGCAGGAGTGCGTTAATAATGGAAGACGACGATGAAATCATGGAGGGTGCATTTATTTTAATGTATAATTTGATAAAAAAGAAAGAAGCTCGTAAACGTAGACCTCATCGTTGGTGGCAAACTTAATTTTTTCGCAACAGACAAAATACTTTATTACGCAAGTTAGTCGCCCGTTGAAGTACGTGCGTTCGTAGATACTCCCAACAGTCCCAACCCCGTTCAAACTGGACGTTCGCGAACCAATTAATTCTTTTGAGCATCGCATCGAGACCGACAGCCGGCGGATCGCGCCGAAGCTATTCGCGCATAGAAACACACAGCGTGAGCGTGCGCGCATAACCGTTTACACTTGAGCATTCGCGGTGGATCAGTGCGTGCGTGCTCAGGTCTAAACGCACCTATAAAGTAATATTGGCACCATTGGACACCAAAATCTTGCTGGCCCCTGTTGGTTTTCACTTAACCTTAAGGTGGGTTTAGACCTGAGTACGTACGCAGTGAGCATCCATGCACGCATTCGTTTGCGTTTGCAAAAAGCATTTAAATAGGTTTATGTATATTTCGACGCACAAGCTGATCCAGTTGTTCGCAGGAGTGCGTTAATAATGGAAGACGACGATGAAATCATGGCGGGTGCATTTATTTTAATGTATAATTTGATAAAAAAAAGAAGAAGCTCGTAAACGTAGACCTCGTCGTTGGTGGCAAGAAAACTCAATTTTTACGCAACAGACAAAATACTTTATTACGCGAGTTAGTGACAGATAACAGTTATGATCAATTTCAAAATTTTACAAGAATGACAAAAACTGACTTCGAATATCTGCTTAGTTTGATACTCCCAAAATTATTAAAATGGATACAAATTATAGAAAGTCAATATCACCAAGAGAACGTCTAGCACTGACTTTGCGTTTCTTGGCAACTGGAGACTCCTACAGCAGCTTACAATATCTTTTCAGAGTCTCAAAATCTTCCATCTCTTACATTATTCCTGAAGTTTGTCAAGCCATAGTGGAAGTGCTTCGTGAAAGAAATTATATAAAGGTATATATATTTGGGTTGTTAATTTATTTTTATTAAACAGTTCATATATCACATGCATAAAGTATTAATTTAGAGTAATATTCTTGGTTCCTTACATTCCATAATATAGGAAGTTTTTCGAATTCTTGCAATAGAAGCAAAACTGGTGTTACTTCACTCCATTTTCAAATTAAACTAATTCGCCCGTTGAAGTACGTGCGTTCGTAAATACTCCCAACAGTCCCAACCCCGTTCAAACTGGACGTTCGCAAACCAATTAATTCTTTTGAGCATCGCATCGAGACCGACAGCCGGCGGATCGCGCCGAAGCTATTCGCGCATAGAAACACACAGCGTGAGCGTGCGCGCATAACCGTTTACACTTGAGCATTCGCGGTGGATCAGTGCGTGCGTGCTCAGGTCTAAACGCACCTTAACGTATACAATTATCTTGTTTACAAATTACCATTAAATTTCACACCACTTAAATGCTTAATAATCACAATCGCTATAATTTTTCCGCAACAAAATATGTATACAGGGTGTCCCGGAAAATGAAGGAAATAAAATCCTCTGCATTTTAAATTCCAAGACAGTTATGACCACAGAAACTCAGGTTCAATCAAATTGCAAACTTCTAAAATGCCCTCTGAATATACGATGTTATTGGCCCTGTTTCAGGGTGTTTTGAGTAAAAATGTGCAATTTTTCCCTTTACTTGTGTCCTAAAACCTACTTTTATCCCAAATTTTAAGTTTGCAAATTTTTCAAAAACCACTTGACATACCTTTTTCAATTTTTTCACAGAGAATTCGAATACTTATGTGAATTTATATACTAAATCTTATACCTTTATGTGGAACGACAACGAAGTTATGAAAGGAGGCAAAAAACGCTTCGTGTAATAAACACAATGCGTCAGGTGTTTCTAGAAAGGAAGTTTTTTCGATAAAAAAAAGATGTTCTACTGACTGTTAAAGTTTGTTATCAAAAACCTTGAGTCTAGTCAAGAAGTGCGTTCTCTGCAAAAAATAGTTAAAAGGCTTCAAAAAATATGAGCGATAGCTCATTCGACGCGAAATGAAAATCTGAGAAAGGCGTTATGAGGACTTTTTCTGGCAATAAAAATTACAATTATTATTAACAAAAAACCAAAAAAAGAAAAAGCAATTTCGATTTTTAATAATAACTCAAAAACCAGAAAGGATAGCGGAAATTGCAAAAAAGATCCTTGAAGAGGAGAAAATTTTCAACACAAAAGTCCCAACTTTCGGGCTCTATTTCCATTATTTATAATTTTAATTTAACGCTGAAAATGGGCCTCCGCGAGACATTTTAGGTTGCGCGCTCGGCGTCAAAACCGAGTACGTTACACTAAATGTTTTTTTTAGGGTATTAAATACTAACTGAAAAATTCTAAAAAATTATGGTGTATTAAAAACACTTCAAAGAATTTATTTCCGTTGAAAATTTAACTTAAAGTTCATTTTTTAACAAGTTAGACAATTGTTAATTAACAAAATTGTTTCGAACTGTCGTCTTCATTGAACATTGAAAAACATGTTTAAATAATTTTCATGTACATTTTTCGCGTCGTAAAGCCCTTCTTATATACATACCTAACAAGATCACGCCATAAAAGTTTAAAAAATTTTAATGCTTTGTTTATAAAAATTTATATTATATAAAATATTAATATTACTCTGAATTTTCAGTTTTTTTTTTAAAGTTATAAAATTATTATAAACAAAGGAATAAAATTTTTAAAACTTTTATGGCGTTACCTTGTTAAGTATGTATATAAGAAGGGCTTCACAAAGCAAAAAATTTATACGACAATTATTTAAGATTTTTTTAAATGTATAATGTACAATAAGGACAAAAGTTCGAAACAATTTTGTTAATTGAAAATTGTCTAACTTGTTGAAAAACTAACTTCAAGTTAAATTTTTAACGGAAATAAATTCTTTAAGGTGTTCTAAATAGACCCTAGTTTTTTAAAATTTTTGAATTAATATTTGACGTACTCGGTTTTGACGCCCGAGCGCCCAACCAAAAATGTCGTGCGGCGGCCCATTTTTAGCGCTAAATTAAAATTATAAATAATGGATATAACTTTATTTAGTTCAAGACTTTTTATCAGAGAAATTTCATATCTCTTCAAATATCTTTTCTGCAATTTCTGCTATCTCATATAGTTTTTGAGTTATCATCAAAAATCTAAATGGCTTTTTTTTTGTTTTTTGTAAATAACAATTGCAATTTTTATTGGCAGAAAAAATCCTTAAAAGGTCTTTCTCAGATTTGTATTCCACTTTTCGACTAGACTAATAGCAACATTTTTACCAACAATCTTACAAGATCTTTCAATTTTTTATTGTTATACTAATATTTTAGCCTGGAAAACAGTCCCTATAATCTACTAGCGTTTTAGGTCTATCGATAGAATAATAAGTCAAGTGAAACAGCAGTGGCCAAAGACGTTTGATGATTGCTAATCGACCAAACAAAGCTCTATAAACTACGACGTACAGTGTGATAATGTTTAACATGGCCCACTGCATGTCCGTCTCTACTACATTAACTTGTTTATTTATTTATACTTCAATTTAAGAGCTGCAACAACAAATAAGTGGCCCAGAAAAAGTGCGTCGACTGCAACAAGCACAAAATGTCCTTGGAACCAGTAAAAAAAATCTCGGTAAAACCATTAAAAATCGGATTAAGGTCAAATTATATGGCACTGCAAATTGTTTCAGTCGAAACGAGCTTATGATGCAAAAAGGTATTGTCCATATAATTTTTTTAATACCAATTAACCGGGCAAAAATCATTTATAAAGAGAATAAATTGTATTTTATTACATTACTGTTTCATCGTAATATAGCTTTACGACGGCTCTAAAATTAGTTAATTCTATCAAATTTTCATTTGTTATTAGTGTTTATTATCATTCATAAAAATATGGGCCCTTTCGATGTTTTGAAAAAATTAATTTATCTTTGAGCGCAATCACCAACCAAACGAATAACTATCTAATGGAAAAACATGTTAAATGTGTGCATTTAAGGGGGAGAGGGAAGTAAAGTTTGTTCGGTTAAAATAAGGCCTATTTTTAAGATTTTTTTTATAACATATATAATATTAAAAAACACCAAATATGTTTTAATTCTCTGAGCCTCTTCCTGGGAAAATTGTAAATTTTTTTAAAACAAAAAAACGCTTTCATAAAAAATTAATAAATTAAAAAAAAAGCTAATAGAAAAAACCAAAAAATATAAGCATCCATAATACGATCCCGCCAAAAGCCTATACGGACTATCAAAAGCTACACAAACAGAATATACTACCTATGGATATATAAATATATATATATATATATATATATATATATATATATATATATATATATATATATATATATATATATATATGCTGCTGCTCCTATGCTTATGCTATATATATATATATATATATATATATATATATATATATATGCTGCTATATATATATATATATATATATATATATATATATATATACAAAGATCAAATGCAAGTAAAATCTATGCCCGTTTTTTGGATACCACACTCAATGGTTGAAAAAAATGTTTCTCTGGACCTAAAAAACAACATATTTTGGTATAAAAATCACATGTTAGGTGTGTTTCCTTATTTAAAGATTTATCCATATTTCCGAAAGTGCTCTCTATTTTGTTGGTACAAATTTTTAAATAATAAGAATAATTTGAGTAAGCATTGGCCACTAACTAACCAAAAGCAACCAAGCAATAAGCGCTCGATTTGTGCTATTTTATTTTTCGTCCGTAACATAAATTAGAAATCGTTAAGCATTATTATAAATCTAAGTGGAAAATTACTTGGATCGCTTTTTAATGAAAAGGTCGTTCAGGACGATGTAACAATTTTGTTTGTTTTTCTTGACAAATTAGCAGTAAAACGTTTTGCATTGTGGTATTAAATTAGTTTTAGAATTTTAATATAAAAGAAAACGTAAGAAGCAATCCTCTCGTCTCGTCTCATGGATTCGAAAGAAAATAGCTTTTTCGTGTTAGGTACCAGTCTCTCTCTCCCTCGTCCCGTTTTTCCCGTAATAAAAAACTTAAATAATATAAATACATACCACTAAGTAGTTTCAAAAGTTGAGACTTGAAATATTTTATACTTTAAAATATTCAAATTCAAAAACCTTTTTGTACATTTTCCAAAATATAATATATTAAGAAATGTATAGAATGGTTTTTAAATTAAAGGAGAGCAAACTATAAAGCTAGAATTCCTTTGGGTTTAGAGACTCCTTAATGACGATAAAAGTAAAAGATCCTGGTTAATGCGACTACTAAGGTTGGTTGCTTTAAGAGTCCATTCGCGCCGCGAAAATTGGATCCAATTTGGGGTTCGGGGCATAATGTTTTTCTTAAAAACGGTATAAGTTATCGATAATTTTCAAAAACTATATAAAAGCCAACACTTAAATCTAGACTTCTGCTGTAATAGTTTTTTAAATTTGGATTTAGTTTTTAATATTTCCTTGAGTGAAAGTCACCCTAAAATCGGTTATGTTTAGATACTATTTTCTCTTAACTTGACTCATATTTCAAAAATCCGTGACAGCAGAGGCATAGATTATTTCCTTACCTTTAAAATGATGTATAATTTATGTCATTTAAGTGAGAAATAGTTACCGAAAAACGTTATCTCCTGTAGGATTGCAATCGGAAACAACATCGCATCGATACACCGAATTTGAAAGAACCTAAATAAAATATAATATTTTTAATGCGGCTATACGAAAACTGTGCGTAGTGGGAGTTTGTTAGTCTCCGCCCACCGTCTCCGCGTCCTTTCTCCCGACCCCTAAGGTGTAGCGTAAATGCACTCTTAAAATTAGAATGCCCCAAATAAATGGAAAGCTTTGGGATGTATAAAGCGTCTTGGCCAAACCCGGAGCTTTCCATCGTTTGGAGGCTTCGTAATTTAAAATAACCATCCTTAGTAGTACTCCTACTACTACTCCTACTACTACTTACTACCAGTTAACTGTTTGTTAAAACGGGTGTAAATGTATAATAATAAAAATATTGTAACAATAACTATATTTTTTAAATTACCTTTGGCCTTAAGGAATCGTACTTTGCACTCTTGAAAATGGTATAAATTCAATTTTCGAAAGTTGAGCGTTTTGTAAAAAAAAATGTTTTACTTCAGCCCTAGACTGCATCCCCAAGAAAATTAGCATATATATATATATATATATATATATATATATATATATATATATATATATATATATATATATATATATATATATATATATATATATATATATATATATATATATATATATATATATATATATATATATATATATATATATATATGTGTGTGTGTGTGTGTGTGTATATCAAAGGGATGTAGTCCTTGAGTGTGGCTAAAACGACTACATGTTTCACCCTTATTGGGGATGATCACGTTCGCTGTAAGCCAAGACACCACAGAATGGTTACTGAGAGAATAAATCAATCTTTTGTAAAATAAACGTGTGTAATTTAATAAAAAATCGCTACGATAGTATCTATGATCTTAAAAATATCATATGTAGAATTGATGGTCGCATCGTTTTAAAAGCTACAAGAAAGGTTTTAATTGTGCCCAAAAATATATTAAGCCAGAAGGAGATGTATTTAAACATTTAATTTACCTTTTTACAATAAAGCAAACAATAAATATAGCAACCTATACGTATTATTTTGTTTTGATTTTAAAATTTATGGCAAACTTGACAACAAGTGAAAAATGCTCATAACTCCGTTATTTTAAATTTTAAAATAAAATTCATTATAATATTTAATGTTTAGAAAAGCATTGGCAATCGATTAAGATAGAAATATACAGGGTGTGGCACTAAAAAATGTTTTTAAAATAAATCAAAAACGCGATGTACAATTGTTTTTCTCTTAGCACCACGTTAATCAGCGAAAGAACTTCTTCTAGTTCTCTAATTTAGCCGACCTCTTATCTTTAATAATAAAGAAGATAACAATAGTGCCAACTTGAGTTTGATCACCCTCTATATATATTATACGCTTAATTTGCAACCATATTTATTGTTACCTATTATTAAATCGAGTTTAACAAGCTTTTTAAAGTTTATGGCTGCAAGTCAAGGTTAAGTAATTAATACACAAGACAATATTATATAAAAGGGAAATTATGCTTGCTTCGCGAGATCTTCAATGCAAGGTCTAGGCTTTTCACTTACCATTTTTAACAATTATCTTAGTTTTAAAATAGTTTTATCTTGAATGGTATTATGTCAGCTTAAATTACAATATCGTCTGTTTTGGAAATGTGCTTTTTATTTCATTTTATAATAGCCGACACTTCTTTAACTAAAATTTTCATAATTTTAGAATTAGGAAGCACCCGCTCTCTTTAGCATCTATAAAAGTTAACAATAATTTTCTTTTATATTGTTTTTAAATTAGGCCATGTTTTTTAGCCCACAACCAATTTCTTACTTTTGTTAACTTAAACATTTTGATAACACAGGCTCACAAAAAAGTGGTGTGTGCAGGGTGTCGGACTAGGATTTTCTGAAGTATTCTTTTTCGCTGAACACGAATCTGATGTCAAAATTGGGGGTCAAACAGCAAATAATCGAGAAAATCGTAAATTTAGATATTTACGATTTTTTTTTTAAATTTAAAACGTCAATATCTTAAAAACTATAAAAGATACACAAAACTATATATGACATAAACTATGTATTTTTACAAGACCTTTAATTCAAGATATATAACCTTTTTGTCTAAATGCAATATTTTTTGAGTTATAATCAAAAAACCGAATTTTCAGGATTTTTTTATGGTATACACCTCTAGAAAAAATTTGAAAATTATTTATTTTTATATTTGGGTTTTTTCTGCAAATTTTAGGTGATTTGAAATTCAACTGAATAAAATAAATGATTTTTTTATTAAAAAATTCAAAAATCACATTATTAAAAAAAAACTATTTTGGACAGAAATTTTTTGTCAAAATTACATTTTCATTTATATCACCTTCATTATTTATCTTATTAAAAATGTCTACATAACTTTTTTATAGACAATTTGAAAAGCTTTATTTTTTGTTTTATGATTTTTTTTGTATTTCTTATAATTTATGTAGTAGTCCAAACATTCCTTGGTTTCTTCGATTTTTTGCTGTTTGACCCTCAATTTTGACTTCAGACTCGTGTTCAGCGGAAAAAACACGCCAGAAAATCTTAGTCCGACATCCAGCACACACCACTTTTTTTGTGGACTTGTGTAATTATAAATTAAGGATGCATTTTTCTAAAGCAGTAGTAGGTTCTTAAGAAAATTAAACTATACCAGGGGCCCACCGAAAAAGTCCCTACTGGAAAAGTCCCCACCCTAAAACGTGAAAATCAGCAAAAACCTGAACTAAAAAATTAAAAAGCTTAGGTTCTTACACTTTTCTTTATAAAACCGACACTAAACATTGTTCATATGTTGCCCCTTGTATTAAAATCTAGGCGAGGACTGACTGACATAAGTAGAACTAGTAAAATTGCAGTAAAAAAATGATTTATGGTTACTGATAAACAGCATGTAAATTTTTTCTATTGCTAATTGTTACTAATCCCTTGTATCATCAAAAGTACGTAAGACATGATAATAATCAAGGAAAATAAAAGTGTATCATATTTTTTATTAGAAACTGATAGAAAGAAATGTGAGATTTCCTAAAGCTAAAAACTAAATAAATGCAATGTACTCCCCTTTTAAAGTAATGCACTTTTAAAAATTTTTTCGTTATTTTTTTACATTTTAGTACGCAAATTTTCAATTTTCTGTAACTTTTTTTGTGGACAGATATTTCTACTCTTTTTTGATTTAAGAAAACAATTGTGGGCAGGTTTTGCGAAATAATTTTAGCATTTTTTATAGACATTTAAGCATATATATATATATATATATATATATATATATATATATATATATATATATATATATATATATATATATATATATATATATATATATATATATATATATATATATATATATATATATATATATATATATATATATATATATATATATATATATATATATATATATATATATATATATATATATATATAAATCCTCTAGTACATTTCTGGATTAGTCGATATTCAAATTTGTCAATTTGTGGTACGATAGCCGATAAAACGTTTTCAAAAATTTATTACCCATCAATGCGTAAATTTTTTTTTAATTACCGAATTTATCTAAATATCAATATTTATCTTTTAACTTAAAATTCCACTATGGCAAGTTAATCCATATATAGTTTTAAAGTTTTTTTAAGTGGTTAAGCAGAATTAAAATTAAAATAAAATTTTAATTTTAATTCTGCTAAAGATTTGAGTTGCAATTTTTGGTTTTTCAAGAATGCAACTCTTTCCTGGGCAACCGCATCTCTAAATAATAAAATACCTTATTAAAAACCGTTCTGTTGAAACATTTTTTTTTTAAACGAATAATATACTTTGCGTTACCTAAAACCAAAATGCCTGTTTTTTCCCTTGGTATGACAAAATATTGTATGTCGCTTTTATATTCATTTTGTAATATTTAAAAAGTGTTAACACAAGCCTAAAACCAACAATAAACATATATAATTTACAATAGAAAACCATTATCTTTATACATGTTTAACTTAGGCACGTGCATATCAAATCTGGTTGACACTGCGTTTAATTTTAGCGTTTTAATTATAACTGCATGTAAAAAAATATTCCTTCATTCACCATATTGGGATTTTGTTTATTAGAAACAAGCTTTTCCAGGGTAAAAGTGCGGGATCATTTATCAGTACAAGAATAAATGCGCTAAAAAAAGTTTTGAAAAATTATATCCCTTTACAGACCAACTTGAAAGGCCCCGAACTTCTCACTTTGTTCGTTTCTTCATTTCCAGAGTATCCAGACTGTAGAATCCGCCCGTAGGGGTTTTTCCCTTTTCCTCAAAATCTTTAAATATTTAAGTCTCATGTTAATAAAATGCCTCTTAACACAATGTGCTCTAGTTTCGTACACTCGCGTTTTGTACACTTGAAATTTACCTAAAATATTTTCGTTTTATACACTAAATTATTTAATCAATTTTATGCTTCTCGTTTCGTCCACCGACCATTGTGACGACCCAAATAACCACCCAAATATTTACCATCTTAAAAATTATTAAATTAACTTCTTCGTAGGGATAATTTAGACACATTCAAAAGCCCTCAGTTCTGATTGGTCATGGTTAGTTCTGGTTAGTTAACGCGGCTTTAATTTTCCCCAGTTATATTTCAGATGTGATAAATCACTAAAAGTAGAAACAGTAAACTTTTCCGTTTAGGCCGCAATTCTGTGATGACTTAATCAAACGAAAGGATAATTTAGACAAATTTAAAAGCCCTCAGTTCTGGCCGGTCATGGTTAGTTCTGGTTAGATAAAGCGGCTGCGGCTTTTTATTTTTTCCAATTATATTTTAGACGAGATAAATCACTAAGAGTAGGAACACTAAACTTTTAGGTAGTTAGTTAAAACATACATTATTATTAGATTATTTTAATATCACTATTATCCAAATAAATATTTTATATTTCTGCATTTTATAGGTAGGTAAACAATAAATATTTTGATATTTAGTTAAAATAATTTTTAATTTATTTCACCATGTTTTATGAACATCAGAGACAGAAACCTACAGTTCATTCCACAATAATTCGATGATTTCTCGATTTACCTGCTACTGTTAGTTGTAAAATTCAATAAACTTTGGGTACCCGCATATAGGTCCGGACTTAAAATTTCCTTTATTTAAAACTGTACCTACTTTTTGGTATATTATGTAGATTAAAGGCAAATTGCAGGTGTTCAATATAAAGCAGAGTCTTTTCATCTTACTTCATCAGTCGTTTGGAGTTTGTCAAGGTGTGTTATTGAGCATCCAAAATAGCTAACCTAAACTATTGATATTAGTTGGTAATTAGGACCTGTACCATTTCAAAAGGTGCGTTGCGGTCGAGAAATCAACGAATTATTGTGGAATGTACCATATCTCAGTTTTTGGTGTACGAAACGAGATGCCGAATACTGAAAGGATTTTTTCGCGACTTACCGTTTTTAACTACTGGTTGATAGCAGTTCTTTCCCCCACCATTCTAACCGTGTTTAACCCGCCTATCCTCGCAAAACGAAACGGTTTACGTATGTCAACTTACATACTAATCGTTTAATACACTTTTAAGTTTAAATTTAAATGTAAGGTCTTTGGAGAGTTAAGAAATAAGTCAAAAAGATCATATATAAACCAAATTTTTCATTTAATAAGATATCAGCTGTTTCCAAGTCAACTATAACAAGTAAATTTTTTCTTTATGATTTAAATATAATTGCACTAATTAATCTATTTGGGAATTAACTAATAAACCAAAAAATCCGCAATCCAAATAGTTGTTAAACGATAGCAAAAAAACACCAGAAAAACCAAAACAATAGAAAAGCCGCGAATCCTCCATTATTTTAAATGGAAACTTGACATAACCATTATTAACGCTCCTCCTGACTAGTGGCGATAGCGGTAGATACTGGGTACAAAGTAATGACGTAGATACTGACGTCAGAACACCTTCCCTTACGTTACCGCTTCTCGCGAAAGTAAACCGGTATGTTAACTATCCTAACAATGGTATGTCGCAAAAATTTGATGTGAATAATTAGTTTTGTGTACAAAATAAGAAGATTTAGGGGAAATTTTTGAGGTGTACGAAACACGAGTGTACAAAACAAGAATAAATAATTAGATTAAAATAAGTTTTATGCAAGGGGCCTATTCAAAATTTTAAGATAATTATTTATGACGCAAATTTCAAGTAAATAATCTTTATCGGATAATAAAAGTACTTCACGGTATGAGGTCTAGGATCTAGTTTAATAATGATAATTATTATCTAATTATGTGCCAAATAATATTGCAGTTTGACGAAAACGTTTTTTTTTTCCTAGGAAGAGCCCAAGGTACCGTGGGTGCCGGGTTTTTAGATATAAAACTATTTTTTTTTTAAGTCCTATCAACGTTGTCCAAGCACCGAAACATGCAGATATTGCATTTCAAGGCACCTTTTAGGCAACGCGTTAATTCCACCATGGATGGTATACAAATAGCTACAAACTTCGAACTAATCTTCTTTTGTTTAATGCCTAAAGCTGTTGGCAATATTTTTAAATTTTCGGTATAAATAATTGTATCTAAAAGCCTGACTACTTACTGCGTCAATGTGACGATTACATCGAAAAACTCTAGATTACAAAGTCCTTCAATCGACTTCCTAATAGCACCTAACTACACTTGTTATTTACCATCTAATTATTACAGTTGTATCAATCACAACATAATTTTAATAACATATTTAAGTCCTGTTAGCACCTTCTGAAGACTGTCGCAATGCTAAACACGCTTTTCTGATTAACTTTCGCACATCTTCGCTAACTGTTAAGTAAATTTTACAAAAAAAAATGTATAAAATAAGGTTTATTTATATTTTAATCTAAGAAAATATATATGATAGATATTGTGTACTACGGGACTGACAAATAATATATTATACGCATACATTACATATAAATAAGCCAAACCAGTGACAAAACCAATGTGTCACTATGATAGGTATATTAAAACTGACGATTTTTGAAATAAAATAACAGTTAAAAAATTCCTCCTGCCACTTTACCTTTTTTAAACAGGCGGTTTATTTTACAATCTCGAATACATATATATATATATATATATATATATATATATATATATATATATATATATATATATATAATATATATATATATATATATATATATATATATAATATATATATATAATATATATAATATATATATATATATATATATATATATATATATATATATATATATATATATATATATATATATAAAAATATATCATTTTTTTAATATTATATATATAATAATATTTATATATATATAAATATATATATATATTATATTATAAAATATATTATAATATATATATAAATACAGGTCAGTCAGGTACTTAATGAAAATTTTCATATTTTAAGATAGTTACCTTTAACTTACGGTGCATTTCAGGAAAATAATTTTGGTTATACAGGGTGTCACAAAAAAGTGTGACGTCACGATGGTGCATTTTTTTTAAATGGAACACTGTATATTTTTTTGTATATTTAGGTACCTCTTGTAGTCATCTATCTTCCTCTAAAATTTTGACAACATCGGTTCAGTAATTTCAGAGAAAAAAAATATATATAAAAAAAACTGTTTTGCACCATTAAATTGGCGGCCGCCAGTAAAAATCAAACCTTTTTAGCTACTTTTAATGTTCTTTTTTCTTTTTTAAGAACACATTTTTACTCTAATACTCATCCAACTATATGATATTTTATTATATCTCATTATTTCGTCGTAGCTTCCAGGTTTTCTGTCCGCCAGGAATTTTTTAAAGCAATAATAATCAATTTCTTTTCGTTGTCTTTGAATATCAAGGAGGAAGAAATGTTTTCGACTTTGATCAACTCTACTAGTTCATTTTTCTGAGCTCCACTACAATTTTTTTTTGTAACCCATAAGAAGAGTTACAAATAGGGCAAAATATCGTCTTGAACAAAACAAAGTTTTTTAAAGTGTTAATAATTCATTTCAATAATTAATAGGAAGCCTAATGTTTATATTTATAACTTTTACATAATTAAAATATACCCGGGCACTTCCAAGAACATTAGTCAATAACAATGAACCTATTTATTGAAAGGTCGTACCATATATGTATGTATATACATACATAACTAAATATACTAAGATATAAATTATATTGTAAGGTATAAAATTGGCAAAAATATGTTTGAATACCATGACGGCAAAGTGTCATTCACTTAAAAAGAAAACGCGTCAAAATTGTATTAGTATTTTACAGTTAAAACAATGTATTTTTACAATAAATAAAAAAATTAATCAGCCTGTTATACAAAGAAATGTTGGTCTCAACCAAGGTATTTTATGTATGCAAAGGCAAAGCGTTAGCTTTTCCCTAAATTTTGGTTAGAACCAACTTAATATATTTTAATAAATATCAAAAAGAAATCTTAAATCATAAGCTTGATGTTGACAATAAATATTGTTCGAAAACCAGCAACAGCCCACGTTAAATTACCGCAATTGCCCAAAGTTATATTTTAAATTAACCCAATAGAGATGCGTGCAAGACGTTTAATGAAACAATACCACTCACCAATTAAGACGTTCTTACTCTGTATCCCAAAAAAATATTTGGTACACGATCGACGCGACGCTGACAAATTGGGCTCAAGTTTTCTTTAACCGAAATTCTGTATGAAGAACATAAATGTGTAACTGTTTCTTACAGTCTAGTCGAAAAGTGTGTTTCCTGCGAAAAATAGAAGGCTTCGAAAAATTTGAGCGATAGCTCATTCGACGCGGAATGCAAATCTAAGAAAGGCGTTTTAAGGATTTTTTCTGCCAATAAAAATTGCAATTGTTATTAACAAAAAACGAAATAAAAAAGCCATTTGATTTTTGATGATAACTCAAAAACCATAAAAGATAGCGGAAATTGCAAAAAATATCCTCAAAAAGGAGGAAATTTCCGATAAAAAAGTCCTAAGTCCCGGAGTGGTATCTCCATTATTTATTATTTTAAATTAACCCTGAAAATGGGCCTCCGCGCGATTTTTTTGGTTGCACACTCGGCGTCAAAACTGAGTACGTCCAAGGAAGTTTAAAGGTGTATGGAAGCCCAATACTGTAGAACAAAATTGTCCAGGCGTGCAGGGCAGCGGGAATAGGGGGATTGGCCCTGCGGAATTTGCGCAATGAATAGTAGGTCAGGGCCGGATTTCCATAATTCTTTGTTACTATCTATTAAATTAATATCATCAAATGTCAAATTCCAACATTCACTTTTTTTATTTTTGCACAAAATTGTTGGTATTAAAGAATACTACTATAGAATATTTAAAATTATTGTGTAGTATTAGATTTTATATCATCTGATATAATATGGAAAGAATAGATGGCGCCACTTTACTGCCTTCTATTTAAATGGTCGATATTTTTGGAAGTTTTGTATTTTTACCAAAAATCTTTGTAAATAAATTAAAACACGATTTTTTAAAATAAATTTCAAACATTGTATGATAGTATTACGTACTTATCACCAATTTTGTGATAAAAGAAGGGCGAGATAGTGTAAATGAGTTTAATCTAATCCTAAGATTCTGGTTGTACATTAAAAAGTGAAAATTTTTATAACTGCTTTTTAGGCATATACTTTTCACTAATAACAAACATTCATGAGACAGAATAACAGTGGTTAAAAATGTTTAGTAACCTTTGGTACCTGAGTATCCATTGTAACAGTATCCGTTAAATATTATGTGTGTACAGTATGTCGAGCTTAAAAAGTTGATAATGCAAGATTAAGAAACCAAAAATCTAATTTAATTTTAAACAAATGGTATTGTCTCGAAAGTTGCCTCCTCTACGATTTTGATCAAATTTGGTATACAGGGTTTGGCGCTGATTACAAATCTGAAAAATATCTTTTGGCAACGTTTGTTTCCGAGATCTTCATCATCAAAGTTGAAAATTAAACTAACCTCATTTTCACTATATTCCTTCTTTTTGTACACATTCTGATTTTTACACTAAAGTGGCACACGATATTTTATAAACACCTTTTAAAACCTTGTATTTTTATTTATTTTACATCTTTTTTCCATTAAATTGCGAACTTTTAAGTTCAAAGGCAGCAGCCATATTTGCTTAAAAAATAAAAGTGTAAAAAGGTGTAAAATAAACATGAAAAAAAGTTTTTAAAAGGTGTTTGTGAAATATTGTGTGCCAATTTAGTGTAAAAATCAAGAATTTTGTGCAAAAAGAAGGAGGAATAGTGTAAATAAGGTTAGTTTGATTTTCAATTTTGATGATGAATATCTGAAAACGAAACATTGCCGAATTTTTTTTTAGATTTGTAATCAGCGCCCCAAAAAACCATACCGAAATTGTACTTTCTTTCATTCAATTAGAGGGACCTGTATATATTAAAATTTGCCTGGTCTGCCCAGTAATCAATAATTTTGATCCTTTAAAAGAGTGTACTAAATTATTAAATAAAATAAAAGTACCTAAATGTAAACCTTATTTCTTTTTAATAAATCCACAGAAATACACAAACATTGGGGAAATCATCTAAAAGATAGTTAAGATTGCCTTACTTTTTCACTGCTATTTCCTATGAAATTTTCATTATTTTATTATACATAATTGACATATTATTATTTTTTGGTTACCTAACGTTACGTCTTATAAGAAGCACCTAATTTAAATATAAAAAATACTTACCTAAAGTTAAAAAGACAGTATGTTACCTTTGGTTTGCAAGACAAATCCATACAACCTCTAGTCATTTTGTTAGGGTATTATAAGTAACAATAAACACAAAATTATAGTCACAATTTAATAAACACTAATCACTAAAATAAGAAGGTTTTGATCAATCCAAAAAAACGGTATTCCGGCTCTCATAAAATTATAATGTTTGGCTAACTTCACACTGATTTATCAGTGTGTAAGTAAACATTAAATTTTTCTGGAATTTTGTTATTGCGCAGAATCGGCGGGGAACTCTGACAGTTATTTTCATACTGGGCTGGACATTTTTTGATCGAATGGGCCATAGCATTGGGCTTCCATACACCTTTAAACTTCCTTGAGTACGTCACACTAAAATTTTTTTTAGGGTATTAAATATTATAGAGGAGGATAACTTAAAAAGAAATAATTTTTCAAATTTCCCACAATTTTTATTTTTAATTTATAAAAAAAAAAAATGATTTTGCAACACTTGCCATCAAAGGATTTAAGAGATGGTATTTTTTATAAACTAAAACTTAAACCAATATGTACAAAATAAAGGTAGATAGTATTACAATAGATTGTATACATTTTGGTTGTAAGTTTTAGTTTATATAATACCATTTCTTAAACTCCTTTTGTGAACCAGTGTTAAACTTTCAGTTTTCTTTTTAAAATAAAACTTAAAAATAAAAATTGTAATTTAAAAAAGTATTATTTTTTAATTACCCTTTCCTTTTATTTTGGACTTCCACCAAGTAAAAGCCGACTCAATACAAGTTATTAAATATTAATTGAAAAATTATAAAAAATTATGGTGTATTCAGAATACTTCTAAGAATTTATTCCCGTTGAAAATTTAACTTAAAGTTAGTTTTTTAACAAGTTAGACAAATGTCAATTAACAAGATTGAACATTAAAAAAAACCCTTAAATAATTGTTGTATAAATATAATTCATCAAATTAATATCCATAAAATATCGAATTTTAAGAATCTTTTTCTATTTCTACTATGGAAAATATGAAAAAAAAGATAAATTTAACAGATAAAAAAATATTCAAAAAAACAGGTACGATTTTACCTATTATTTACTTATTAAAATTTAACTGGGGTAGATATCTACCCCGGTTTTTAGTTTTAGAGATCCTTTAGGTTGTTAATTTTATTTAATATCTTTTTAAAAATGACCGAATAGATAGCAAAACCTTGATAACTTTTGTTTTAATTTTTTAAAAAAATTTTTGATTATCCTTTCTGTTGGAGTTGTTAAGGGAAAATCGACATTTTGTTATTGCACAACTCTATGCCCTGGGACTTAAACGAAAGCGGTCTCTTTTTGCTTGTTTGTTTCCCAAAAAACATTTTGTTATAGCTTCTGGTGAGTTCTTAGTATTTTTTATTTAAAAGATTTAACACAAGATTTTAGGTTTTAATAAATCAAAATAATAAAGCTTAAAAATATATTTTTAAGTTTAATATGTTTTAAATATAATTTAAATAATTTAAAAAAAACTGGGGAAGCCCCAAATTTTTATTCAGTGATCGGGCTGTTTTCACGTTTTTTTCTTTTTTGGGGGGGAAAAAAAAAAAAAAAAAAACTTAAAAATGGTTTTTAAAATTTTAGGACTAAATTTGTTAAGCAGCCAAAAGGGGCCTACCTTTTTTTTTCCCTTTTTTGCTTATGTTTTTTGGAAAATTTCCAAAAAAACCATTTTTTCCCCTTTAATTTATGGAAATTTCATCCCCATTATTAAAAAAAAATTTTTGCAAAAACCGGTTTTTTTTTTGGGAATTAAATTTTTTGAACTTTAAAACCCCTTTTTTATAGTTGCGCCACTCACAAAAATTTCCCCGGTTGTTGATTCTTAGGACTTTTTTTTTTTACAAAAATTTTCCCAAAATTTTTTTTATTAATGAAAAAATTAAATTTCCCAATTTGCGAAAAATTTATTATATATATATATATTTTTTTATTTGGAATTTTTTTTTCATTAATAAAAAAATTTGGCAAGGGTTTTAGTTTAAAATGAAAAAAGTGCCATAAAATGTTTACTAACCATCTGTGTAAGTTTAAGATAATTTTTTTTATTTTTTAAACTCATTCTTCCCAAAAAGATCTTTGAAAAGGTCGTGGGAAAAAAATCTGAATAAAAATTTTGGAAACTTTCACCGATTTTTATTTTAAATTAAAATTGTTAAATTTTTCCCAGAGCCTACCGCAAATTAATAGAAATTATAATTTAAATATTGACTTTATGAGGCATTTCCTCAGAGACACCTTGTTATTCCCGTGGATTAGCTAAAGTAGAATTATAATTTTATTTTACCGAAATACAAAACCACTGAAAAATATTCTGAAATGATGTTCCCACTAATTGGTTTTTATTTCAGTCCTATCGATCAGTTAAGTCAGTTGACTAGAACCTGCCCTAATAACTTAGAAACTGAAAATCCAGTAGAATATTGGTCATCGTTACTGACCACAAAATTTAAAAAAAAAAAACTACTAGTAATAATGATATGTTAAAATACAACCAATCCAATTTAAAACATAATTCTATTTTTAGTTTTTCCAAAAATGCATTAATAACAATTAATCAAGTCTAGTAATAACCCGCTGTAATTGGTAAAAATCTTTCAACGTAGGAACACTTCTAGGTTTGACGGCGAGTTGTTGCGTATTTCCAGTGTGCATTAATTCATTGAATTAAAAAATTAACCAGCCTTTTAAAAAAATTAAACGTTGGTATACTAGGAAGTATATATTATATTCTCGTATCAACAGAATTTGCACTGCAACAATATTAGTCTAGTCAAGAAGTGTTTTTGCAAAAAGACTAGGTGTTTTGCAAAATGCCGGCGTTTTGAACAATTTAATACATTTCCGCAACGTGCCTGGGAATTTTAGGCATTTTGAAAATGAGCCACCAGAGATAGGGGATTAAACAGTAATTAAATTCTATGTATAATATATCATAAGATGCTGAATTTGGATATTATAACATGTCTCTATCACTTCCGCTTTAACCGGAAACGACTAACTTTTTTTTTTCAATGGAATACCCTGTATATTTTTTTTAAATTTGGGTTCTACGAATCAGTTCCGATATAAAATGTATATTATGTCATATACCATTCTGCTAGTTTTTGAAAAAAAAGGCGATTAAAGATGTCCAAACTACCGCCCTTATGCAGTTTTTTTGGGAAAACAAATAAATGATATAAAAAATTATTGTGTTTAATTTAATTTTTCTGGGGACTCTATCTGTGGAGGTCATAATAAAACTACTTCCGGCTTTACCGGAAGGGGTGCAAAAATTGACTTTTCCAATAATGTTTACAAAAATTTAAATGAACACCCCGTATATTTTTTTTAAATTTGGGTTTTAGTCATTCCTGATATAAAATCTGATAATATCCCATACCTATCTTTTTTATTTTTGAGAAAATGGCGATTAAAGATGTCCAAACGACCGCATATTATGCACTTATAGGGGGCAAATAAACGTAAGAAACATTTAAATTTTTTAAAT